>BJBW01002822.1:60248-147096 GCA_004320125.1 Scolopax mira
TTTTTTTTTATTGTTTGCTTTTTTGGCTGTTTTTTTATTATTATTATTCATTGGTAGGACTAGATGATCCTAAAAGGTCCCTTCTAACCTAGATGATTCTGTGATATCAAGTTATACCTAGAGATGATTCTTAATGTTTTGCTATAAAATGCTTGTAACACCACCTGTTCCCCCCTCTTTTTCCTTTTTTTTTTTTGTTTTTGCATAGACTCTTCAGTATATACATTCTGTTCAACAAAAAGCCTCGAGAAAATAGATACTTTTTCTATAGCTACAATTATTCCAAGGTGGAAAACTCCATTTAAACTTTCTTAGAAAACAGATAAGAACCCAAGATAAATAAGAAACACCTATTTAAAAAAAAATCATTAAAAGTGAGGAAGCAGCAGCAGAACTATTTGTTTTGCTGGCTAGATGGATACCAGCAACATCTAAGGGAATTAAGAATCCCATAAAAGAAGAGTTAAAACCTCAAGGAAAACAATTACCTGCATTATAGTAATTGGTAATTTTGTCAGTTAGTGGCTTGCATTTGGTGGATACAATAAGTGGCAATTTTGGTAACCTGCAATTCATTGCCATAAGCACGCACAAGAAAAACTCAATTCCCAGCCTTGTATAATAGAAATTACAGCAGAGATTTATAACAATCCTAGATTTATAATGGTCCCAGATGGTTAGCCAAGGTCTGAGAGAGAAAATAACCTAAGCATTGCATAATCCATCTTTGTAGAGAAAGATGTGGGCCCACTCTAGCATAATGAACCCAAACAGGCGGTAGTTGACGTAATTGCAGAGCTCTTCACAAGTAGATGGGTGTTAGTAAGCAGTGCTGATTAGCTCATCCTCTAGATAATTTTAGTTCTTTAGTATAGTGGACAAAATTTTTTAACATCCATGCATTGAAGTTCAAAAGCTAATTGTTTAGATATTATGGTCTATCATATTATGCATAGCAAAACCAGCAGCAAGAGAAAGCAAAGACACTTTTTCAAGATGGCTCATGCAGAGGTAGGAGCAGAAGCAATGTTTAGGCCCCCAAAATCATATCAAACCTCTCTAGGCAACCTGAGTTATTATATGCTTGAAGAGCACAACTACATAAATCTGGTATTTCTCCAAATCTGTGAGTGACAGGAGACAATGACACATGCCTTCTGTTCTGAAGTTATGAAAGGGTTTCTGAAGTTCACCTTCTTCCCCTGGAATTTTCTCATAAAGGACAGAGAAGAACAAGTCTCTGTGGAGCAGTCTTTGGGATATTCCTCACATGCCATTTCATAATAAAGAGCTTTTTCCTGCTGCTCCCACCATTTCTTATGGATGGCATCCCCATGTCAAAACCTCCAATTAACCAGAATTGCTGCCCTGCTGCCTCAAACCTCTGTTCTTCACCAGGTAGTAAGCAAGCCATACTTCAGGTATCAAGTCTGAAACACAGGTGGGCAGGAGATAAATCATCTGTTACATCCAGATGATCCTGATACATAAGGCCAGGAGACATATTCTGCCATGTTTTTCAGCTTGGTCACCCTGTCTTCTCTGAAATATTCTTGTTACCCCGAGCTTTACCTTATATGAGGTTATTTGGAACAGAATACCTCAAGTGTCTTTCTGAAAAAAGGAGTTGGGACAGATACAGTAAACAGTAGACATCTTTGGAGAAACCAATGCAGAGAAAGGCTGAGAGCTAGAAGAGTCAGAACAGGAGTTTAAAAGCCCCGAAGTGCAGTGTGTCACATCGAGCTCCTAACTGCTGGGAGTAGAGTACATTAGCTGTACAAGGGAAGCGTCTGCCTGGGCCAGGGAGCTGAATCAATATTAAAAGGGATCAAGTAGGAAATGTCTAAATGCACTTTGAATAGCTAATTTAAGGGAGATGAATCTTATCCTTAGGGCCACATTTTGCATCCTTTCTTTCCTCTGAGTAGTACATTGCTTAATCCAAAATGACTATTTGTAAAGTATATATCTTTGCAAAATGAGCAAGAGTATTACAAGCTGACACTTAAACCATATAGCTCCAGAGTCAGGGAGTAGCTGTATTGTAAGCAGAACAAGCTTTGATTGTGCTGTTAGGTCCTACTGAATATACAAATATTACCTAGGTAGCAAATAAGCCAGAACATAATAGAATCCTGAACATAATATTTGTTTCCGAGCTCTCCTATTGACAAAGTGTTGATTAAGAAAAGAGATTCCTCTCCCCTCCCCCTGCAACTTTTTGGTTTCTTACTTCTGGTAAACTTTTGAACTGTAAAAATGCTGCTATACATACAAAGAGCATAGGACACTTGTAAGAAGACCTTCATTATCCTAAATCTTAATAACAATCAGTTTACAGGGGCCTAGCAATGTGCTTGTTGTATAATCCCATTGGGCTGATTATAATCTGTACACACTATAGTTGTGGTTAAAGCACCGAATTCAGTACTGCACAGAACATTGGATTTAATACCGAATAATGACATTTCACATAAAATTTATAGTGCAGTTTCCAGGTGAACTTTACAGACCAAAACCAAGATATCATAAAAGGAAAAATACATGTTTTATTATCTTTTATTACTTAAGAAATTGACCTATAATAGTATTAAGTCAGGCAAGGTGCAAGTTACTAAACAGTCATAATCACACCATTGTCATCTCTCAATAGTAGTTGGATATGAATGAATGCATTCATAACCTTTAAGACATCAGTACATCATTTAATCCGATTTCCAGTATTTTACAATTAAAATTTTTCCCATTTTCACTGTAGCATGCCAGTAACCAAGACTTGACTGTAGTCAACAGGACAAGAAAGAAATACTGATCTATTGCTTATTTCAGACTCCCCTCCCCATGTCCAAATCCTGAACCAGTGCTACTGCTTCCTATGACATGGGTTACATTTTGTACTTAAACCAGGGGATGATTACAACTAGAATCCAAAAGGAAGGTCAGTAGGTGATGTGGTCGCAGCAAGGTGAATGGTAGAAGCCAAAATTGATCAGGAGAACTGTTAACGATGAAAATAAACCTAAACAAGCAAACCAACCCTCAAAACCCAGCCCAAAACAAACATCAATTCCACTTGTAATAAAGATTAAATTATTTGTGGACTGTTACCAAGCCTAAGTAGAGCCTAACTGGCAGAAAGAACATTTGGTATTAATTTGAAGTCTTCAGGAAATTCACAATCCACACTTCCCCTTGGCAGTCTATTTCAAAGGTTAATCACTCTCGGCATAAAAATCTGTCTTATTTCTAATTTGAGTTTATGCATCTTCTGCTTCCAGCCATTAGTTCTTGTTATGATTCTTCTATTAGATTAAAATAGCCCATTAGTACATTTTCTCAAGCCTGTCAATCATTTTCTATGGCTTTTTTTCACATTATCTTCAGGTTGTTGTTCCATTAAATACCAACATGAGATTGTGTAGTGCAGCAAAATCAGCCTCAACGTTACATTTATTACAGAATAATGGAAGTAAAAATCACTTTACTGCAGACCTTCTATCCTGCATAAAAAACATACAGAAAACATCTGCAATAGACCATTTCCTAGTGGCAAGGCAGTAGCTACTACTCCTGCATTTCTGCAAGCTCTTTCTTAAACTCTCTTGTGATATAGATTCCTCAAGCCTTCCTTCCAGCTGCTTCAAAACTTCTTCTAACATGATGAAACATCTTTAATTTGTTTTATGTCCATTATGGCATGTTCAATGCACAGAGAATATAGAAAATACTTAATTCCTTCTCTCACTGCAGCTAATTTGCATGCACTTGAAAATTAACACTTTGTCTCCTGTCTTCTTTATATCTTAGAGTCCATTGCCTTCAAGATTTCTCCAAATCATAGTTTCCGCTTCCTATCATTTTGTCAGTGAAATTTTCTGGACTTTATTCCCTTAGTCACAAGTTCCATGAAGCATGGTACAAAAAGTTGGAAACAGTAATTAAACTAAGGTTTCACCACTCTGATAAAGCAGTAGGCAAGCCTTGTTTCCTCACTTTGCTGTTGATCAGCATCTGTGTAGCCTGTCTACCTTTAAGCACAATCACAAATAACACCTTGTTATTCCTCAGAGGGCTGCATGTATCACATTAAACATAAGCCGAACATGGTGCACATTTATAAATAAGGTTTATATAAAAGTTAGACAGCATTCAGCAGTAACCATGACCAGCAAGAAAATTCCATTCAGACACAGTTTTACAGATTGGTGAAAATGTATTTTTACATTGGTTAAAGAAGTGATGGCAGATGTGAAAGGATAAATGGGTAATGGGTTCTCTACCCACTGTTGGCACATCTTATCTGTCAAAAAAGCTTTATTTGCCCAAAGCAAGGGGAAAGGTCAGTCTCTTACAACTTTAGTCCTTGTGTGATATACTACCTCTGCTTTATGTATTCTTTGATGAAGGATGTACCTTTAGGTAGTTTATTCCCTTCAGTAAGCTTGGATCCTTGTCCATGTCTTAATATTACTACCTACATGATCAAATGTGGTACACCTATGAAAGTGTATGTATGTGAAAGTGAAAGTATGACCTGTGTCATCAGAAGCACATCCAAATGGAATGCAGTGCTATCAAAATTCCACTGTAAAAGGTCTACATTAGAGAAAAATTTATAATTTCTAAGATAAAATTGCAGATTTTCTAAAGCCTGATTATAGATTTTCAATTTACAGTACATACAAAAGAAGTCTTATGCAGATAATGAACGTCACAATTTAAACATATGATGTGCTTTTCACTGCAAAATGCTGTAATTCTATTCTTTCCCTCAGTTCTAAAAAATAATTGAGGGAGACTTTTTCTGTGATGTATTTCCTCCATCATCTTCTATCTTTAATATGTTAAGTACAAGGTCTTGTCTTTTAATCTTATATCATTATGAATATTAATAGTAGAAAGATAGTTACTACTTTTCTTATAAAACTCCACTGCTCTAATGAGCTCTCAAATGAAGTATAATGTATTTTGTATATTCAGATTTTCACTGAGTACCCGTACTTTGGCTGGAAGCAGTTTGCACACATGACTTTTCTTCACAAACACAACTATATCACATATGAAATCTTTTCTTACACAACCTGCAGTTTACAGAGTCTAATTAAAAAAACACACACACAACAACAGACAGATAGGTACAAATATCTAGGAAAGGAATGAAGAACAAAGAAGAAGAAAACTTCTTTAAAACACTCTACAAACTCATAGTGAACTTGCATCTCAAGGACTGTGCAGCATGATCCTCTGTCTATACAGGTCTAGTAAAGCTGGAAAGTTTTCAGAAAAGGAAGATAAAAGATTAGAGGGATTCTTTACAAAGTAGCGGGGTTAGACTTGAAGACCTCCTGCAATGCTTCCAACCTGAATTATTCTATGAATGAATAGGTACAGATTTATTTGTCTGGATAAAGAGAAGGATATGCACCAACTGTCTGCTAACTCACGGATGTCCCTGAGGGAAAAGGTATAGAATGATCACCGCCTCTTCTGATACAATAGGTGAAGCGTCCCAAATAAAATTTACTGTGTGACAACTTTAAAATAGCCAAAAGGAGGTGATTCACCACATAGCTCATAACGAAGCTGTGGGATCCCTGACCACAGGACATTGCAGGTTATTACAAGTTCCAGGAAACCCTAGGTATCTTCATGAAAGAGAAATTCTTTGAGAGTTAAAAAAAATACACAGCCCTTCTAGCCTTCTACTGAACCCATCTGGCTCAGTAACTTACAAGCTAAAAATGGTTTGAGGCTGGGAGGGTAATGAAGTATTACTACGCACTTGTCTCAGTCGTATAATCCCTCTCAAGCATTTGCATTTCCCCCCCAGCCACTATCAAAGACAAGAGAGCAGGCTAGATAAATATTCAGCCTGTCCCAGTACAACCTTTTCATTATATTACCTTCCTTTGTCCTTGACTAAACCATTGACTTCCGACATTTTAACCTGAATTTTGCTCATGAATCTTTCTGCATGCCCCTTAATTTTCCCACTTTAAATGAAAACAATTCCCCCACTAAATCTCATCTTCACTTTGGTCTGCAAGTGAAATGTACTTTCTTGATCTAAGTTTTACAAATCATCAGTACATTTTGATTACATTTCTGAATTTTTTTAGAGACTATCTATCTGTGAATATGAGGGCCTGGCCAGTTTTCACAATATGCTACCTGACGAGTACATCTACCAAACTCCCACAGTTGTCAAAAGAACAAAACCTGCTTTGGCAGAGGTTACTTTTGTTCTCAGTGGAGTTCATGTCAATCACTAACAGGAGCTGGATCAAGCCCTCAGTGAAATACTCCTCTCGCTAATGACAGAAAACTCAAGTTTCACCTGCAGTTCTACCCAGGAAGAAAATGATGCTGACGACAAGGAAGCTGAACATCTCTGGAGTACTACCACACAGCACCAGAATGGGAAGTTTTCCTTTGACTGCCTTCAGTGTTTCTCCATCCTGTCTATTGGGTCTTTTAATTTACTTCTACTGATCACAATCTAATGGTGATGCTACCTTCAGGCTTTTCCCTCCTTCCACATGTGCCTTCTGCACATGAGAAAAGCTCCTGTGGAAGACATGTATTCAGTAAAACTCTCCTTTTAGATCTCACTTTAAGTCACAACTTTATGGTCATGATGTCTGGAAATTAATCCTGCCTAATCACTAGTTATTTAAGTCACTATTTAAATGGAATCCATGATTCCATTTTTCTGCCAAGCCCTGTGCTTTGTAGAGGCCTATATTTGTGTGATTTGGGAGAACAACTATATTAGCATCTTCAGTAGATTAAGTAATACAGGTGTCTTACTCCTTGCTGTAGTTCAGTCGCTACACTTATCATATACTTCAAAAATCAATTAAATCTTCAAGTTCTTGCTGGAATGGATACAGAAATCAGATATTTAATTTCTACCAACAGTTCAATCCCTCTCAGCTTTGGGACCTCTTTCAAACATCAACTTCAGTTCAACTTTTCAGCTTTAAGACTTTTAAGTTTAGTCTTCTTAAGACACGTACAGTAGTTAAATGGTACTTAGCAATGTTTGAAGAAGAAAAGCAGACCTAGGAGGGTTTGATAGACACGTGAAGTTTCATCTTCTAGCAACTAATGAAGATCTTAATTTTTGGTCTTGACATGAATGCCTAAATCTTGTTGGTTTGTGGTTAAAGATTGTGGTAAAAACGTGCAAGCAGTTAGTAAGACACTGTTCAAATTGAAGTCTAAGCCGTCTTTAGGATCTATCTCTCCATTAAAGTCAATTGACATGTCTAAGCAGTGAAAATAGGTTTTACTTAGTTCACATTAACTAAAATGTCCCATTCCATACTATTTTGCCCATTTTTTGTTTTGCCTTTGATTTGCCTGAGTTCTGGCAGAAGGAGACTTTCTATCCAGTGAAGGAGGGGGAAAAAAAAGGAAAAAAACCCTCAAACAAACCAGGAAAAGACATACCCCTTGCAATAATAACTCCAAAGTCCAATCAAGACTTAGTTTCTAATTTGAATCCAATCTTAGAGAGTGCAGATGACTCACGCCTTTAAAATATCTTTGAAGGAAGATGAAAAAAACCATGCTCTTTAAATTTACAGTGAACAAAAAAGGTAAACTTGCTGTAGTCTGCACCATAAATTACAGCCATTTTCTGCAGAAAGGTCTAATCTTTTTCCTGGGTCATCTAATTCCATCACCTTTCAGATATCTCTTGTTGATAAGCCTAAGAAGCCTCTGTAACTACCTACGGTTTCCATGATGCTAAGCTATAAATACAGAAAACTAAATAAAGTGAAGTACTGTAGCTGCAAGCGAGGAGACAATATCATCCACTTCGAAATTTCATATACTCAATTGCACAGAGGTCACATTAAATGCTCTGAGCACAATGATTCAGGTAAAGGCCTCACATACAACTGCTCTAGCAGGTCAGCGATTATTGCAGGGTTTATCTTTTCAGTAAATTCTAGAGCACAAATGTCCAGATATTAAAAACAAGATGTCATTTTGAATACTGGGAACACTACCACTTAAAAAGAAACAATCTTTCTAGCAGTCTATCTCCTGTTGTGAAATATACCTTGGTACACCACAGCATATGTACACTGGCATTTTAACATGCAGGAAACAAACTTTGCACCATGGTCAACGTCTGAAAACTACACATATGAAACGTCAAATTATGAACCAATAATTTTGTTTGAAAATGTTTGAAACCATGCTCCGGGATAGCAGTTTTTCCTGGTAGATATGCATTTACGCTACTGGTGTATTCAATTTCAGCTTATAGAAAGATCCTTCAATGCTGTAATCTCTCTAATGAATACTATGTCTTTATTATTGACTTACATTCCAGCTATCATGAAGGAAAGGTACTACAAAGTCACTTCAAATAGAATGAAATATGCATTATAGAGAAAAAGTGAATAACGAGATTTAAAAAAGTATAAAACCAGACATATTTATATTCTATTTTCCACTTCAGAAGACAAAAGTAGTTCAATTTTCCTCTGCGTGGTGATGCTTTGTAATCAAGTTTATACAGAATAAATACTTTTCCATTCACACAGACAAGTCTATATTATGAAACAACAGGAAGTGTTCATGATTTTGGAGGACAGAGGACTAGAAACAAGAATTTTTACTAACAACAATTGCTGGCTTTAAGTGCCACATTGAGGCAAACCCAAGAACCACCAGTGATGGCCAGGTTTTCAGTAGCCCTTTGCCTGTGAAAATGTTATCTGTGCAAGTCATAGATAAATTAATGCTAAAAAATATAATTCAGTTCCAAGTTTTTATAAAACTGTAAGTGCTAGACAGCTAAAATTTTCTTTTTTTATTATTTACAACATCAGCAAAGTAGCCAAACCTTTAAATGCAATTAATTCAATCATAATCATACCTTTCTCACATCTTGGGGTCTGGTAGGAGGAGTATTTTAGCATAGTAGATTGCCAACAAGTACACTTAACAGAGACAGCAAGTTACAAGTGAACACTGCAGAAAAATTATAAAAAAATTTTTAATCTAATATTTCTCAGTTTGGAATTATTTTTCCCATTGCAGTCATTGGATTACTTTTGCAATATTACATTAATAAAACAAAACTGTTTGCAGGTTCTTGGCAGTTCTTTTGTATCATGGGGTTTATTAACACACAGAGATTCAGTTTAGATGGGAATGCCAGTACAGTCACTTGGAAGTCCATGGTTTTGAGACTTCAACAGAAAACAACTCAGGATTGATACAAAGATTAGGAAAAAAACCAGAGCTGATTTACATGAGGGATGGAAAAACCCTTTTTTGTTGTTAGCCATTTTATCCATGAGGAAAATTAACTTTAGAGAATTAATATGACTGTTAAGTATCCATTAAAAAAAATGAGAAACATAGAAGAGAAGCTGCAGATAAAGTCTCAGACATAATGAATAAAGTACACATTCCAGTCATTTTAGTATGATTTTGTATTTTAGTATTTTGTATTATAGTATTTTGTACTATATGAGATAGAATCAGAAAAGTCACAACTTTCACCTACTGAACAGTGAAGACATGATGGTATTACAATTGATCATTATAACATCACATCCTGTCTGTTGCCTGAAAATAAAAGAGTAACCACTGAAATCCCATTTGCCTTTGCAGCACCATCAAATACCTCAGAGCAGCCAGGCAGAGAAGACCAGTTTTAGGATCCCAGCGTGTGCCTCTGAAGTTGTAAGTTAACTAACTAGAGTAACACCAAGTTTCTTTCCTACAGTTTTGAATGTCATTGACTGAACTTTGCAAGCTTCCACAGTTTTCACTGCTGAGCTGATAGCCCAGCTGCTGGGGGTGGGTACTGGTGTACTGGAACGCTGTTGAGTGGCGTGGTTACCTCCACTCAACAGCGTTCAAGACACAGCTTTGTCTAAGGACATCCATATAACTGAGAGCAATCCGAGTCCTGGCAGAACACTGCTTCCTCCATCATGAACTATGTAGATCATTATTTTACAGGGGCAGTCTCAAGCACATCAGATGTTTACATGCTGCTGCATTACAAGTAGTGATATTAAGTAATTTCATGTGGGATATTAGATAATGTTCAGCACAGAAGGCTAAATGGTGTGTTCCTATAACCTACACTGCATTAAGTTACAATGGCTTAAAATGCTCTTGCATTCAGTAAGGGGAGATGATGTTGATTAAAAAAGTTGAGAATACTTGAGGAAAAAAAAACCAAATAGCACTAATTCTCAGATTAAGTTACTTAAAACAGTAATTAAAATAATTTCTCTTTCTTAGACAGTTCCAGCTCTGGGTACCCTGGAGTGCTTGTAAATAATTGCCTGCTTCCCTGGAAACACTCTCATATTTCTATTACAGAAGATAGTGACCAGTTATTACTATAAAACTCTTCCTTAATTTCACAACATGCATGAGTTTAATCACGTTTTAATCTGTTTAAGCTGCAAGGTTCCTATAGCATGAAAATTACTAGGATAAAATCTTTACTAGATCACACAGCAGAGTATTTTTGCTTCAATAATTTTAACAGCCATTGACACAAATTTTCCTATAGTTTCTAATTGTTTTCTAATATTTAAAGCTGTCAGTTGGAGGAGGAGGGAGGAGAGAGAACTCTACTTACTGGAGTAAGAGCACTACGAAAGGGAGTAGCAAGTCCCAGTTAGTGAAGGCCTTACTCTCCAATTGCTCACAGTATAGCACAGAATGTTATATACAATCAAAGCAACTTGTGATTAAGGTTGCCCAAGGAGAAGATGACATGTCTGCAAGGACAGCTAAAGAACATTTATAGTGCAGGGCTACAGCTCATTTTCAGAGACAGGTGAAATCCTGCAAAGCGCTTGCATTTTGCACATCAAGTTTTTAAGAGAACAAACCATACCACTCTCCTGAAAGATAACTAATCTATCCAAACTATATTTCTTTTTACAGCCTTGATAATTATATTTTTTTGCTCAGTTATGAAAAATAAACTTTGTAGTTTATTTATTATATTATGATTTATTTGTAATTTATTACTTTTAAAGTCAGTCTGATGACTTAATAAGGTAGTTTCTCATACTGAGAACAGCAAATTAAGACATTTGTGATTTATTAATTGGTATGTCCTAAATTGCAAATATTTCTGAAGCTAACACATAGAACCTCATTATTTTGAATATATCTTACTAAAGGGACAAGGTCTTGCCTCTTTCCCATGAGGAGATTGTCACTTCATATTGTGCACTTGAATTTATAGAAGCAGTAACTCAAGTGAGCCAATGTTTCAATTACAGGGCATCATATGAGTATCAAAGTACCTTTTCTCTTCTCTCAGTTATTGAGGTTTCAGTCTCAATGGATCTGTGACTTGCTCTACATTGCACTTCCTCTTCTCATATTATAAGTTATATTCTTCAAAGTCAAAGTTCCATGTGAGCAAACTATTTCTAGGTCACAGAAATAACTGGGATAAAACACATGTGGTATAGGACAATTTTACTTGACATAATCGGTCCAAGTCAGGCAAGTCAACAGTGTCTGTTCAAAGGAAATCTATTCACTGCTGTTCCCAGAGCTGATAAAGTTGACCCGGACCTAATCAATCTTTATGTCAGTGCATTTCCATCATGGAAAAGAAACATTGCAATAATTCACTAGCAGATACTGTATATGACACTTAACCTTTACATTCTGCTCCAAGATCATACTCTAATCATCATCATTATCCTCGTCCTTATTCTTACGGCTCCCTGCATGGAAGGACTCCCCTAAGTCTTTCCCTCCCTCCGTTTTATAATAGTTTTCCAATCTGTCCTATAGAAATAACATATTAATCTCTTCTCAGTATGTTTGGGCTGTTTCCACTATGCTTTTCAAAATTTGCCATCTGTATCAGGATTCTATTTTCTCCGCTGCTGCCTCCGCTGCTCCGCTCCACCTCCCCACCGCCATGTTAAGTGTCTTCAAAAATAAAGAAAAAAAAACATGAGGAAAGTGACAACCACTTTACCCAGATTTTCAGTTTTGTGGTAGTCATGGTACAGATACAGTACTGTACTGTACTGTCAGTCATATTTTGATGCAGGAAATTCACCTGCTTAGCCAAAAATGTCTTCCATTCACATGTTATGTCATCTTCAGGCATCCATTATTTTTCTGCTCAAGATGGATTTCTCTCTCTTATGTGTCAGAACAATGACTTAAAACTATGCAGCATTAAAATAAAATATTTTTTAAAAAAAATCACACCATCAACTATAAAAGTTTACCAGATGTATAATCTTGCTTCTAATAGCCACTGTTCCCCCCCTATTTACCTCTGTACAGGAACAGACTCCTTAAGACAATACTGAATAAAAATGGAGGAATAATTATTTGTGGATGTAGGTCAAGAAACTTAAAACAGAAGTCAGGGGAAGCTGTTATTCTAGCTACTCAAAGGGAAACCATTACAATAGCATCCCTCTGTCCTAGGGTTAATTGATACTCATATTTCCAGTATAAATAAAAGCTCTTCAAAGAAAGCTATCAGCACCTCTCACTTGTTTTCTGTTTAACGGATCACCCATCCTACAAGGCATTGCTAAGCATCCTAAGTCATACTCTTACCCATACTGACCTGTCCTCTTCACATTGCTTTGAATATAGTATATAAGGAAAAGCTACGTGCTGTCTGTGAAGCAGGAGTAAGTTCTGGAAGTCTGAGAAGACTTTGCTCTTTTTGTTAATGCCCTGTTTTCTCTTTTTTTGATCTGTTCACATGGAAATAAGAAGTCCTTTTGTCATTTTTCTCTTCAGATTTTGAGCTTTAATACATCTGGAATTCAGTCAGCATCTTCCATTTTGGAAAAGTAGAGGATTTTACCATGTGCTGATACTGTACAACCCCCAATAATATAATATGCTTCTAAAAAACATTTTAAAGCTTCTATTAAATGGTAATGCTGAAGTAAAAAAGACAATTTGGTGACCTCGATACTATAGTGTCTGTCATTTTGAAGTAGCCATGGAGGTTTGTAGTAGTGAAATACGTACCCAGAAAAATAGTAGAATAGGATAGAGCAAAAAAATAAGTACAGATCACACAAATCATTGGAGGGCAAACATTTTATATAGGAGAGTAAAATCAAGTAACGTACAGCCAATTTTCTCTATTTCATCTCCTTTTGTTCTGATGTGTTTAGCTTTATGAATTTTTCAATTCAGATATGAAGAATTCTTATTTTAAAGTGTATTACTACATAACTAGATTAAATAGTATTGACCGAGTTTCTTTAAAATTCAGGTTTCAGTCAGAAATTCAGAAACTAAAAAAAAATTTTCAAGATCACTGGTGTGGCTTAAAACAAAACAAAATGCTCAATAATATCAAAACTAACTGAGATCCAAACCAAACACTAACACAAGTTGGTTTTCCTTTTTTTTTTTTCCAGCAAAGTCTGCTTACTGTTTTTCAACTCTATTTTTATTACCAATTGTTAGATTAAGAAAGAAATCATGTAATTATCCTGATATCATCTGTAGACTGTATAAATTTATAATGGACTATGTAAATAATTGAAGTGAAGAAATAAAGAATAAATGCATATTATAATTTCTTTCCTTTATCTGAGCACTACTTTAAAACAAGTGTTTCAGATCAAAACATACTAATTTTTTTCATTTTCATTCATGCATTAGGGACAATAGGATATAATTAGAGAGCTGTGACCATTTTTAAACCTTACAGTTTTGTAACAAAACAGATTTATTTTCTTTAGCAATCTTATTTTTTCTTGCACTGTTAAGCACTTTTCACGCTCAATTTTCATTTTGTTCCCTTAATTTGAGTGTCGGGGAGCCTCCATTCATCTCCTATCACACCATATAAACTGCAATGGATTGCAACTGTTTGTCCTATAAATATGTGTGGTACTGAGGTTCTGTGACATTTATGAAGTTAAACTAATGCAGATCCTCTAATAAAAAAACCACAAACAAAAAAACCATGAAACCCCATCATCATCTGAGATCTTTTTGTATGAGCGTGCTGAATACATGTCAATACACTTTTAGATACCAGCATTTTTATATACATAAGAGCAAAAGGAATGGCCTTGGTCAATCACCCATGACAGATAATTTTCAAGTACTAAACAAACTTGAATTCAAAGTCAGCTAGAATTTGACCTTTACCCCACATACTGCACAATTGTTCTTAAAAATCTTACTTTTCTGATGACAAATTTTTTATGTTTGTATCAGTTCTCATTCTCAGCAGACAGCACACCACCTCATTGGCTCTGGTGACAGGCTGCTTCATGCTTCAAAGTTATTTATGACACCTCATCTTCATACTGGTGTGAATCGCTTCTCACAAGTATTGTTTGCCTTTCCTCAATCCTTTTATTCCTCCTCTCTCTTCATCTACTGTCCTTAGTCTTTATCTAATTCATCTCCAAGTCCTCTCTTTTTCTGGTATTAATTAAATTCTACTTTGTGAGATTTCTACTTTGAATTTTCTACTTTCTGTCAAGCCTCTACTTCTATTTGTTCCTCAGTCCTTCATTTAACAACTACTCTAGACAGTCTTTTTTTTTGCCTTGTCTTTGACAGCATGAGCTTCTATGAATTATTGCCCTCCTAGAGTTGTGCCCCCTTATTATTTTGTTCAGTAAGTATTTACAAGTCTTAAGATTGTCTATTTTTCCATGTGTTCCTTCACTGCAACCTGTCACTGCCTCAACCTGCATCTAAACATGTATAAGGAACAGACCATAAGGAATATTAGACATTATGTTAGTGCAGGATTACAATGAATGTCTAATATTAATTGTAATCACGTCATGCTTTTCTTTTCTCATTAAAAGTAGTCACAGCTTGTTTAGATGGCACAAGTGATGCTTCTGCTCTGCAATCACAATGAGCATTCAATAGCTTAATGGATATGGCAAAGGGTAAAAATCCATTTAGGACTTATAAGTACCAGGCAATTTTTTTTGTGAGTAGCTTCCCTGAAGTGTCTATTTATATGATAACTCTGCATCCTTTCGGAAATGATGAGGAACCTAAGGAAGACAACTTTATCAGCTGGTATAGTTGTGACCATGAAACTGGGACACTGCTGAACACCATCTCCATACATATTTGTCACAGAAAGTACTATTTTGACTCAAAATATCTTTCTTCATAGTTTGAAAAGACTGTCTGAAACTGTCTCTCACTGCTCCACCATTGCTTTCTTTTTTTTTTTTTTTCTTTTCCCCCTCTCCCTAAAGGGGAAAAAAAAGAGAATTGCCTTTTCAGTTCAGCAGAAAAGTTGCTCTTTTGCTTTACTCACCTAGATCTTGTCATTGCTGATTCTCTGGCATTTTAGGCTTTTTGTCTAGTTCAACCTTGTCATGTCCAGAAGCCCATTGTTGTGACTTGAAGCAGGTAATCACCTTTGTGCCAAATTACTGAGACATCTAGAGATGCCTAGGGCAGGAATCACTGTCAGCCCGTATTTTGCAAACATCTGTAACCCCCGATTTCTACTCAATATAAACATGAATGTGAACTTAATTAGTACAATCTGGACTATAAGTAAGTGGGGGAACAGGCCCCAAATCATTATTCCCTCCTGTTGTGGATGTTTATGCTAATCATCCCAATAAAAACTGGACAAAAAAAAAACGTTCTACTTGACAGTCCAAGCACGAGGTTGTTAAACTATGGCATTATTGGTTATGTTTTAATGTAATAACCTAAGGAAAATGTTTATGTCATGACTGTTATATGTGAATGTGTTAAATCACAGGAGGGGAAGCTGTACATAATTTACATCCTTTGCATATCTATTAGATTACTGAATTTCTGTTGAGATACAGAGAAAAAAAAATTTCCCTTATGCCTTATAGTCTGGACAAAGCAAATTACAGAGTGCTCCAATGTATAAATCTCAATTTATTAATATAATATTAATAACTCATTTTAAGATATCAATTTCTCCCATTTCAGAAATCAAGAACTTCACATACAATAGTATTTGCACAAGATTAATAGTTTAAGGTGATTCCAGTACCTTTAATCATGTTGAACACCACCTTGCTTTGCCAATAGTCTGGATTACTATTTGCAGAGAAAATTACTACCTAACGGCAGAAAGAATGGCATACTTCAGATCTGAATTTTAATAAAATCCAAATTATAAAAAAAAAAGAACCACAAAAAACAACCCCCCCAAACAACAAACAAAAAAGATAAAATCCAAGAAAGTTATACAGTGTAATTAGCATTAGGAATAGTAATATAAAGAAAACCAAAATAGTGTTGCTTATACTTTTGTATAAGGAACAAGAGAAAGAGAATTTACATCCTATAAACCTGGATATAAAGTTACCACCAGAGGTGAAACAGCATTTTCTCTGCCATTGAGGCAGCAGGAATAGGTTCAGTGTAGGAGGTTGGGTGCAGTTTAAACTCTATGCTTTTTTTTTTTCCCAAGCTATGGTTAAAAGTATTTATGTAAGGCGCAACTATCAAACTAGCTGGCTCTCCTTGTTCAGTTCTTTTGTTACTTCACAAAGAACTAAATGAGAGTTCTTAATGGTTACTTGCATAACGTACCGTGATGAGATTGAAGAAATACTATTAGGTAGGAAGAGAATTATAACTGAAAACTGGTCTATCTAAATTGAAAAACAATTAAGTCACATTACACAGCACATTATTGGTTAAGGACATAATGAAATATCATATCATTAGCTCATTGCCCTGCAGTGATCCTTAAGACTTTCATCTGTGAGGCCACATCTGGAGTACTGTGTCCAGTTCTGGGTCCCTCAATTCAAGAAGGAGAGAGAACTATTAAAAAGAGTCCAGTGGAGGGCTACTAAGATGATCAAGGGAATAGAGCACCTCTCTTATGAGGAAAGGCTGAGAGACCTGGCTCCATTTAGCCTGGAGAAGAGAAGACAGAAGGGATCTCATCAGTGCTTACAAGAGGAGGAGAAGGCTCCAGGGAGACCTCATAGCAGCCTTCCAGTATCTGAAGGGAGCCTACAGGAGATAGGAAGGGACCCTTTGTCACAAAGTGTAGCAACAGAACAAGGGGTAACAGTTTTAAATTGGAAGAGGAGAGATTCAGATGGGATACCAGAAATAAATTCTTTACTGTGAGGGTGGTGAGGCACTGGAACAGGTTGTCCAGATGTTGATGCCCCATCCCTGGAAGTGTTTAAGGCCAGGCTGGATGGGGCTTTGAGCAACCTGCTCTAGTGGGAGGGGTTTCTGTCCACAATAGGGGAGTTGAAACTTGATGATCTTTCAGGTCCCTTCCAACTCTTACAATTCTATAATTGTAAATATCTAAAAGGTGGGTGGCAACAGGACGGGGTCAAGCTTTTCTCAGTGGTGCCTGGTGACAGGACAAGGAGAAACAGATACAAGCTGGAACACAGGAAGTTCCATCTGAACAAAAGGAAAAACTTCATTACTTTATGGGTGTCGGAGCACTGGAACAGGCTGCCCAAAGAGGTTGAATTCTTATTCTCTGGAGATATTAAAAGTTTGCCTGAGTGCATTCCTGTCCAGCCTGGTGTAGGTAAACTTGCTTTGGCTGGGAGTGGGGTGAGGGGGATGGACTAGATGACTTCCGAAGGTCCCTTCCAGCCCCTACAGTTCTGTGACCTTATCTTGTACATTACCGTGCATCGTACAAGATTTAAGGCCATACTTATTTTAAATTTATGGTATGCTGTGAAGTGTACTATTTGCAAAGTGCGTTGTGCCCATAAAGCTATACAGGCTTCGCTTCAGGAAAGCATAGAGGTGCTGTTTAGTGAGTTTACATCACAGTTCTCATAAAATTAATTTCTACAGGTAATTTAATATTCTCTCAAAACTTTACTAAAAGCTTTTGGCTTAACCACATTTGTGAATTTCTTCATAGATAGGCTAAAGACAACCAGCCAATAAAAGCAAAACTAAGATTTTAATATATTAAAGTATGAAAAGGATGAAAAAGATGAAAAAAGAATTCCAGACAGACTGGCTTATCGCTATCAATAACAGTACTTTCTCATGATAATCACCATTTCAAATGAACATTCAAACAAAAGTACACATAATAAGAATGTCTACAGGCAACTTTAACGTCAGTAACTTCGTGTCTCTATCCTGGTGAGAACAGTCTGCCTTCCCTTCTCCTATTTCTTCCTTCACATCTGCTGCGAGAAGGTTGAAGGATTGCTGGTCTCCATACGTACCCTGCAGTCACCAATGGCTTAGATGCCATGTTATCTGCCACCTAGAGCAAGGCAGGCAAAGGGCCTCATGTAGGCAGAGATCCTTGAGCAGCAGCATCCACCACACCAGGGCTCTGCATTACAACCACAAGCTGCCAAGCCGGTATTTCTGTCACTGTCCTCCAGGTAACAACTGAAATCTAAGGGCACTCCTCAAGCCAGCTATGAAATTGCATGCCATGAGTACCTCCCCAGTTTGGCACAGTATAAGTCATTTTGAAACCCAAGGTGACAGAAATAACATCTGCAACCTAACATTGCCTGCAAGGAAAACGAGTCTGAACAAGGTAACATGGTGTGCCATCCAGCTGCCAGAGAAGCTGGTGGAAAGGTTGGAAGAGGCTGGCACAAGGTGGGAGAAATATCACCAAAGCTGTCTTTAAAGTAGAACTGCATTCTGCTGGGATCAAGACAAAACCATGCATCTCAAACTATTGTTGAAATAAACCAAACACTTCCTTTTTTATGCTAAGCGTGGCAGAAACCAGAGAAACGAGCACAAATACACAGGTAGTTTGGTGCTGTTCTTTTGTGATGGATCAACAAACATAGAAAGAAACATTTTTCAGAATAAAGCTTCGCATTTCATTACTTTAAGAAAAAATAATTGGAAGATGGAAACAACACGTTTTCTAAAATTTTCTTATCGAGGAAATAAATAATCTTGATAAATTTCTGTCGTGGAGAAAAAAAAAAATAACTCTAGGGCCATCTGCAGCTGAAATAGAACTACTTAAAACCAAAAGCAAGTGGGGGAGTGGGGAAGGAGGAAAGTTGGCCCCTCAGAGAGATAAAGAACAAGTGACAAAAAGACAAGATATGACATTTTCTTACTATGTTCAATTATAGGTGACCACTAGAGAGTGTCCAGAGCTGCAGAAGCATTTGACACAAACTATTGGTTTACAGAGTGACCTTTAAGAAGTTTAGATTTTTTTTTCTTCCCCTAAAGGCAGTGCCTGAAATAGTTACTTATCTAGATAAAGCCTTTTCTTTCTGAGAGCAGTGTAACTGCAGAAAGCTGTCTTCATTCTAGTAGCTACAAATGCAGAAAGCTTTCAAATATATGTATAAGCATGAAAGAAATCAGGCAGTGGTTAAACTTTGGATCTTTTTTAATGCACCATAATGAATTCCAAGTATGAGTTTACAAGAAAAATGTTTTACACTAACATGCTTATTCTATGTACGACCTTATAGAGAAAGGAGATCATCTCCATTGTAAAAAATAAAAATACCATATATAAATAATTCATATAAATAATTCATATGTTTAATTTTGGACTACACTGAAATGAATGCCACAGTCCATGCCAAGAGCTGGTGCACAACAATCTGACATGAACAAGCTGTGGCTAATACCAAGAATCCACATTTACCTGTGAGCTCCATTTTTTTTAAAAAATTACATTGAGGTTGGGGTTTTTTTCTGTGGGCATTTCTTGATTATTTGTGTTGTTTGCTTTTTTTTTAAATTAGGGAATTACATAGTGGTCATGTAAAATGACAACCAGCGTAATCCAGTCTCTTAAGAGAAGAAAGAGAAAACTGTTGTTAAACAAAAATGAAGCATAGAAAATTCCAGTCTGAAATGGGAAGATGTGAAGAGCTTTGAAAATCCTGGTGGGGTGGTGGGAGTCCAGGACATCACACTGCAGATTTGGTACTAATAGCTGTAACAGGGCACCAGGACGAAAATAAGGATACTTGCAGTCTGTATTACTACATTCTTCACTTATACAATAGCATTCACTAATTAGCATTCTGATAAATGTCACACACCTCTAATTGGGACTCCTGCCAGAGAGCAGATTCACCACAGCGTATTGGCATGGCTCTAAACAATAGATAAACAGTACACTTGCCTACAAAAGACCTTAATTATAACCCCGTACTACAGACAGCACTGGATTATTGTTATTTACCCACAAGGGAAGAAAAGCCTGGTGATATGATCTAATAGGTAGAAACACGGTTTGAGGTAATGGATCTGGATTTAATTTTCCTGGCACAGAATGCTGAAGGTGAAGTGATTTACAAAATGAATAGCACCTGCTGAATAACTGTTCTTGTTTATCAAAAGTGTTAATTAAGAAGTCTCGCGTTAGTACAGGTTAGATACAGAAACATCTGAGTTTTTAACTAGTCTGGCCTCTCAAAGTTGTATCAAACCCAACGTTAGTGGCCAAGGTTTTACATACTATGTTGGGGAAGAGCTGAGCACCTCAAAAACCTGTACAAAATGTGTCAAGGACTTCAAACTAGTCGATGTAAATGCTCTGCTAACAAGGTCTGTGATCTACTTTCCTTTCCTGGCCCACAG
The DNA here is from genome assembly GCA_004320125.1 of Scolopax mira. Classification (NCBI taxonomy): domain Eukaryota; kingdom Metazoa; phylum Chordata; class Aves; order Charadriiformes; family Scolopacidae; genus Scolopax; species Scolopax mira. The sequence continues at coordinate 80,832 of BJBW01002822.1, forward strand.
AGCCCTGAACTGGGCTCACACTATGCCTGCCTCTGAGCTCTTCCAGCCCCAAATCTCCCCTGGAGTCAAGAGGCAGAACTGTTCCAAGGACCTGATGAATTTTTCTTTTAAACCGGGTGCTCGTTATGGTAATGCCAACAGTTATTTCATTTTTATGTGAAGGAAGAATTATCATTACTCTCAATTCAGGAAACTGTTGAGTTTCTCTTCTAGAGCTAGAAAGAGCGTGGTGCTATTGATGCTCTTTCATACCATATAGTGTGCTTTTATATATATAAATATATACGCACAAAATATATATAATGAACACTCAATGTTTGGTAGTGAGTAAAAACTGTTCATAGAGCAGTGTCCAGATCTCCCCAGCTCCCATCTGATTGCCTTTGTCACTAGACTGCCTACCCATTAGTGCTTCCTTCTAAAGGGCTTAGCATGCAGCTGTGCAGTAGTATCATAAGGTACAGCTGTCTTAGCTGTACAACTTTTTCCTGTCAGCAAGCATTTAAGATGTTTTTATATCCAGCTATCACACAAAGTATTTTTCATTTACTGATCTCTATAGCTGTACCTTGCAGAGTGTTGAAATATTATGCATTTCTTAATAAGAATTAATACATTATTTCCAATTCTGTGGCTTAGATATCCCTCAATATCTTTTTTTGACTACCAAGAAAGATCTAAAGCAATAATTTGCCCATACACTTTTGTTTTTAATACATGCTACTATCTTTCTGTATATCAAATATCTGCAAGCAGACTGTAGTAAAGATATTGATAATAATGCCAAGCTAGAAAACAAACAGCTTTGGCAGCAAGTAGGAACATATGTAAATATAGACAGCAATTTCCCAAAATAGTTATCAAATTACAAAAGTGAGTGACTAGTTCTTTCATCTGCTTCATGCAGCTTCCCTTGTCCTGCCATTAGTTAGTGAGCCTCAAACAATATCTAGGAACTTAGGGTAGCTAACCTAAAACTAGATCATAATAGAAATAGAATTAAAACAAACAAATGCACAACCACAAAATGTCTACTGGAGTAAATAAAATTTTCAGACTGTTTTATTTTAAAGATTTGCAGTCTAGTTCACAGGTAGAACTGCACAATCGCAATGGTCTCTGATTTTCTGAATAAAAATACTTGGGATCCAGATCACTTCCTAAAGGCTTAATCCTTTTAATTTTTTTTTTTTTTTTCAGGACTCTTCAGTTCAATACATTTATTCTCTGGACTTGAGCAGAGTTAGAGCCCTGCAGAACCAAGGAGAAGGGATGAGGAAACATACATAGTGACATGCTCCTTGAGGCCCTATGTGCTTCTGCATGGAAATGTAATAGGGAGATATTAAAATAACTGCAGAGGCCCTCAAAGACTTTTCACAGTCTCTGTCACAGTCTCAATGTCACAGGAGATACTTCTGATTGACCAAAAGGCCACAGCTATCACAGCATGGAATACACACCTTGCAGATGTGCAGATAGAAAAGCTTATCAAAAAGGTGAGAAAAATCATTCTATTTAAATCCTCATCAATCTTTCATGAGATGGAGAGGCTACTCTTCTCAAAACAAGCTTTTTGGGCTAGGTCATATGAAAGACTCTAGTAATATTCTGTGGCAACACTTCTCTGGTAACTTTTCACAAATAAGATAGTTGAAAACTAAAAAAGAACTTCAGACTTTTTTACCCTGTTATATTCATGAATTAAAAATGGAAAATAATAATTTTTGGTGCTTGACAGAATGTGAATTTTCTAATAGCCATTTTTGTAGAGTTATTCTCTATCTACAAAGACAGGAGATGACCTTGGCTTAAAATCAGAACTAGAAGGAAGTGACTGCTCCCTTCCTGCTCCCTCTCCCAACCTGATCTTTATCTCCTGTAATCCTGCCCAAGAGATAATCACCTGTCATTATATAACTGGTTATAACTGGCGCATCTAGTTGTGATGGCTGCATCCAGCTCAAAGTGGGCTGGGGAGGCAGATAACACAATAGCCAAGGGCTAACTTGAGAAATGTGCCCACCTAACCACAATACCAGTACTGTGGTCGATATACAAATATGATTATAAATCAATCATCTTACCTCTATAAATAGTGAGCAACCCAAGAGCCATTTTGAGCTCTTACGTAGGGCAGCAGGCTGCACACCAGGCTCTCCCCTTCAGTAGGGACATCTCTCAAGATTATTTATCAAAGTTCAGTTTCCTTGCTGCAACAGATCCTCTGTTTGTGACTAACAGCATGCTAAATTTTGAAGCCTCACTAAGATTGTTTCTTAGATTGATTCTGCTTTAAACGTAAACTGTTGACCAAATGTGGGTCTAGGATTGGATATTGACACACTTTGACTCTTCTCTGAGAAGGAGTTTAGAAAGCAAGGAGGTCCTCTTTAAGCCTCAACACAATAGGTGGGTTTCCCTGACAGTTTTGTCTGACTCTGTCCTCTATGCAGTAAATAACCAAGCTTTGCCATCAAATGTTGTTAAATCCCTGTCACATCTACGATCAAACTTTGTTAAATCCCTATTTTATATCAATAAATATATTACTAGTTCTCTCTTATGAGTGAAGTGTATCCATTTGAAAAGGAAGATACATTAATTCTCACTGAAGACTCATGTATTTAGTCCAGGCTCAAACTAATAATTCAAATTTGATTAAGACTACACCTTGAAAACTTCACAGAAGTCTACTAGGAGCTGAATTCTTCTTTAAAAAAAACCTGTTAATTTGCAGTTCTCTTCAGAAAAATTACAATTTTCACTCTCTTCACAAGCAGACACTTTGATACATTTTACTTCTCTTTGTCCTACAGAATTGGCATAGATTGAATAATCTGTGTGCTATTTCTATACCCAACTGACAGAATAGTCACTAAATACTTATCTAGTATATTTTGCAAATGTATTGTGAAGAGGGTCTAAATTACCTTGCAGAGCTCCATTTCCAGTGATCAAATGGATGCTAGAAAGATGTAATCATAATTGTATCCATAACTGTTTACAGAGCTGGGAGTTAGTTTACAAGATGAATTATTTCTAAATTAACCGTACTCGTTTAATAGGAATAAATATAGTTGATAGTTAAGTCAATTAATAGCTAATTATTACAGTCAATGGATGGATGTGTCTAGAACAGCTCTCTTTCTATCAAAGATCACAATGGTATCTTAACTATAAGTCTGCTTTAAAAATAAAACTCCCCGTTACTGCCATTGGCAATACTTAGGAGCTGAATGAAACAGCAGCCTTCAAATACAACTCTGTAGCCATTGATCCTGAAAGATACAGCACAGTCTCAATTCTGTGGAGGAATACAAAGTGTCAGAGTAAAATATAGGAGCAGCCAATAATATATAGGCAATCATACCTCATGGATTGGTGTTCACTCAGTAGATCACAAGATTTGTGAAAAATTTTGCATCAGACAGGTGCAACAGTCAGAAAAACCAAGTAGCAGACAAAGTTAAAATTAAAAAAACAAAATTTTAAAACCCAATGAACCTTCTTCTAAAGGGTTTTTATTGCAAGAAAAAGCAAGAGTTGATCTATTTCATTTAGAAAGCATGCTGGAACTGATTGAACAGAAGTGTTTTGAACATACAAGACATAACCACAGTGAGGTTTTTTCCCCCCTTTAGAACAGGCCAGCAAAAACTTTATTTTTTCTTAGGGTTTACCTTCCTGTACAAGGTCACCTTTTATAGCTATTGATAACTGCAATTTTGCAAGTGTTCCATCTATGGAAGTATTCCTAACTGTACAGGCTTGGCCGAGATTTTGCTAAAGACACATTTCTTGCTAAAGACAGACTTTCATATGCTGCCTCCCTCCAAGCTACATTTAACTGTGATCATTGACCTGATTCAAGGATGCAAAGGCTAGACAGCCATTTCATACAGAATTATACCTTCAGCCCGTAAACTGAACATACTGGACACCACAGGTGTGACAATCTGGGTACCTACATTATCCATCCATGTACTGACCCTCGGGCGCATTCATGCTGTGTAGTCATATTACCTTCCAAATTGCCTTTCTGATGTAGAGACCTCTGAATTCAGCAGATCAGGGGCACATGCTTTTCTACAGCAGGTCCCACGTGTTCATGCTGAAGTGCCAAGAGTACTTCAAACCTACCGGAGAGTAAGACACAGGATTCAGAAGCATCTCTAGCTGCCAATGAGACAGGTTGCACTGCAGCAGAATCCAAGAAACCCTGAAGACCACTTGTGGTACTGAACATGAAACAGAAGGAGACTGTTGCCTGCAAGCACTCTGAGTGGAAGAGCAATCATGAAAAACAATAGCTTGGGGAAAATACTTAATTGCAAAATTGAGACTCTACCCTGCATTTTGCTTTCCTCATGGTAATAGGCATGTCTATCACATCTACGTGACTCTCAGGCTTTACGATGGCTGTGTACCATGAATTCATCTATATAGCTTTGCTGTAGCTAACCTGAGCTACAAGCTAACATTCAGCCACATTGCATAGAGCTCAGGATGAGATGAAAGACTTACCTGGGAAGCATCTTGCTGTGATTACTCTATTTCTAGGACCCGACCTAACCAAGTGATATTTACTGAACTTTGTCCACTGACCCAGAGTCATTACTTGGCCTGTAATATTAGGCTAGCTTTGAAGCGCTGCCTGCCTTTATATTCAGAAGATGAAGGTATGATGTCTGGTGCTTGATCACACCAATACTTGCATATAGCACCCAGATAGATTCGCTCAGAGAAACATATACAGGATGTTGACATTTGTGGGCTGAATGAAAGCATAGAGATGTTACAGAAGTTGAGGGAGAAAGATACTAGAAGAATGTTAGAAAGATTATAATCAACATATAGAAATACTATATAGGTTCATGATTCTTATAATACGGACAATTATTTTATTTTCTTGCTCTGAAGTGTGGTACTGGAGTCAGTCCCAACCTTGTGCCTCACTAGCAGTGTTTCTCCTAAACTGGTACAAGATGCAGAATATAAACAGTTACAGGGGAAGGATATAATTATTAGATGGATATGATGGACTCAGGGCTCCCCAGCAATCCACAGCAAAGCAAGCAAGTGGCACGTGTTACTCTCACATCATATCCTAAGCCTGGTTAGTGATAGTATGGACCATAAAGGAAAGTGATGCTGCCTTCGTGCTAAGTTACCCTAAAGACTGTTTTGATCCCAAAACAGCCTAGGGCTGAGAGGCCATGAAGATTCTGTAATGCTAAAGTCTACTTTGCCATCTATTGTCTAAAGTTTTATCATGCTGTTCTGGAAAGTGCAGGGCAAACTTTGAAGGTGTTTTGGTTTTTTTTTTTTCCCCCTCAGTGACTGGGATAAAACTAACACTGTACAATACAAATAAGCAAAAACAGTGTTCCATACTTTTCTAGGAGTCCAAAATTCACATGGCTTCAAGCAACGGAGGTACAAAGACAGCACACCAAAATTAAGTACCAGATATAACCTGGCAGTCAAAGTTGACTTGAAAAAGCTTTTTACATCTGCCAATAGATCATGCTCGTTGCAACTGAGCATAAAGAAAAGCTTTTAGATATTATAGTAGCACCTGCAGCAAAAAGTTATCCTCAAAGTATGACTCACCTTCACAACTCCATTCATAACACAGCTAGCACCTACTTCTCAAGTGCACGGCTTTGAGAAAAGCACATGCAGCTACACGCAGCTGAGCAGAACCAGATTCACTGCATAGCCTGCAGTCAGCAGAGGGCAGTGGAAAGTATTTTCTTCTTAGAAACTCCGTTTCTAGATTTAATGCTTCCATTATCCACTGCATTTAGAAACATTTTGTGGTGCTCTGTCCCGATATTGATCTCCCATGGTTTTATAATGAACTGGGTAGAAAGGCTCTACATTTTTTGTTTTCTCTTATGCCTTCAGGCTTTTGGAAGGTATTACTCCCTCACCCCTCCTTTGATTTTAATTCTGTATGAAATTCTGTTTCATAATTATAGATATTCTGGATATTAAACCCACTCAGGTATTTATTCCACCACATACTAAGTAATCCAATTTTAAAAGATACAAAGCTTTTGATATAACGCAATTCAAGGCTCCTCAGCAAGGCATGGCAAGTAATTTCCCCAATTTGACATTATCATAGTACTTCTACATACAGCAGCAGAGCGAGTACTAGTTTAGACAGGCCAGGGGTTGTTCATCAGCACAGGCATCGCTTGATTTAGATCTGCTTGAGCTAAAGTCTCATCCTACTAGAGCCACCATTGCTAATTAAAATAGACCAGTCCATCACACTAGGAAATACTTAGAGAGCATTATGTCATGTTATTTAGCCAAATTAGCTAGCTGCATTTCATAAATTCAATTCAAAAAAGAAAAGAACAAATTAAAAATAGAGCAGTAGTATTACCTAATTCACAATTCCCATCTCTACTGCACAATAGCACATAAACTGGAAACCATTTTTCTTCTAGCTTCCTCATAATACTTTATATTGATAGATCATTAAATAGAAGTTACCAGATTTTTGAATTTTTTTTTAACCAGGAAACTCATTGAAAAGTGAGAAAACAACTCACTTTGCAGCATCCTAATACCGTATTGACCCCATTTCCAATAAGTATCCTTTCCTTACCAAAATGAGTTCTGAATATTATGAGAAAAACAGCATATTCCTACAGCAAAAGTAAATTATTAAAGATTTGCAGCTAGTTTATACTTCCTAAGGTAGAAACATACACAGACAGAATGACCAGAGCCACCACAAGCAAGTCTGCACCACAGGAAAGAACCACAACAGCTAAATGGCACTTTGGTTGCTTAGACTTAGAGAAGAGTAACTGTACAGCAAGGAGACTCTCTTAAGTGCAGGCATCCACCTTCTGATAAGCCTTTAGCATGTCTTTTTATCAGAGGACCATTAATCTCGACTTGATTCATAAGCTGTATAGAGGCCAAAGAAGGGAAGATGGATGTACCTCATTGGGAAATAGAGATATCACCAGCAGCTTCTTAGTGTTACTTTAATGTTTTGAGAATCTTTGTTAGCTTTTATCCTGCTTCTAGTTACCAAATGTCTCAAGATTTATGAAAACATGAAAAGACAATTTGCACCCAAATTCCCATGTTAATATTGACATACTCCTTTCTTTGTGTAAATGTCGTGCAGAACACGTGAACTAAAAAAAGCATTGTGACCAAACCCAGATACTACGGCCTATTAAGCTTATTTTTTAATATTCAGAGCCTGCACATATAAAGCAGTTATTATTAAGGAAAAAAACCCCAACTATACTATGAGAAGCCGCCTCTTTTTACTAATCATTCCTGACAGGAATGTGTCCAGTAGTTTCCAGCCAGGACTACATGAAGCTAAAGCTTCCATAGTATGGACTATGGATCAACCCTAAATTATTATACTATCAAATGCATGCTATAAGCCCCAAATGCAAAGACAAGCTCGACAGTGTTTTTATCTTTTATCTTTCCTCTATTTTTTTTTTCTTGATATCAAGATAGAAAAATTACACTATGTCTTGCTAAAATGTTGTCTCTTTCTTTAAATTCCATGTATTATCAGGAGTACATTGAGGTCATTTTATATATTATCTTATCTTGAGATAGGGGCATCAGCAAAGACAAAGGCAGTTTCCTTTAAAATTATCAGAAACTCCCGATACCCTAATTTATCCGAATCATAAAGCAACATGTAAAGCTTGCCTGCCTATTTTCCTCAGGTTTTGTTGGTTGTTGTTTTGGATTTTGGGGTTCTTTAAAAATATCGGTATGTATATAAAATTGACATTTGTCAGAACAGCACAAATAGCATCTTACCAAAAAAAAAAAAGCTTCTGTAAAGATATGACTTGCTGACAGGTAAACACAGACTATGAATTCTAATCTTTACAGCAGTATAATATCTCAGTGGGGACCACTGTTGTCTCCTCAGCAGCACAACAAAAAAGCCAAAATTAACTCAGCCTAACCTTTTGAAGTTAATCAGGTAAAGACAAACAGCTCAAAACTACCCCAATCCTGCCAAGTATCAATGTTTCCACTAGTCAACATCACGATTTGTTTTCTAGGCATACACACAGATGCCTATGACCTGATTACTCAGCACCTATTTATGACATCCTTGAAAGGCTTTTCATCAGGAAAGTTAAAAAAACCCTTTTGCATCCTAAGAGGAAAGTTAGAATTAATGAAATGCACCCAATAATGTTAAGTCTTCTTACAGTCACAAGGCATAGAAAATAAAGGCAAAGGGAGTGCAGACAGCCCATCGTGTTCTCTATCTCCTTTGCACTGCTGAGTGCTTTATGCTCCCTTTGAGCAGTTATCAGCAGCCTGACCAGCATTTAGCTTAGCTTTACCCAAATCTGACCTTGCCTATTTTATAGCAAGTCCTGCAGCTTGTGGAGCAGCTCCAGCCAAATGTCTTTGCTAGCTGAGGGTTTTGAAGATGTACATCATACCCCATGCATTTGCCCTATTCTGAAAGAAAGTGTAGGCACTTATCTGCAAAGGAGATTCAGAATTACTGCTCCAGAGTTGAGCTTGCAACTTAACAAAAGAGCTTAAAAAGGTTCCCAGTCAGTGCTAATTTATCAAAGCTTGCTATTTCCCATACGTAGAGATTTTTAGCCTTACTAAAGTTTAGAACATAGTGTCTTCAATGCCAGTGTTCCTACAGTCATACAGCAATATTCTATGCAATATCCTTTATCTAGCAATATCCTATAATAGAGGAAGGAGGAAGGGGTATTGGTCCCTAAAAACAAGGTTTTAATGAATTCTAGCAGCTGGCAAGGCTATTTAAAGCCAGCTGTTGCAAAGTGTAAATCTGTGGCACTGAATTAGTCCATGAAGTCTGCAAAACTTAAAGACTCAGACTTTCTTTCCTTTTCTTCTCTCCTTAACTTTTCTTCATGTGCTACCAGTCAGAAGACAACTGTAAAAAACAAAATATTAAGTTATTTAGGTTGTTCAGGGTGTTTAAATCTGCAGGAAAATGCACCTGAACATTTTTCACTATTCTAAGCAATCCTGTGCTCAAAATAGTTATTTAGAATTAACTATTTCCCAAGGTCATAGAGTCTACACAACCATTCACAACTGCACATCATATTTCTCATAGTAAAAAAGGCACTTCCTCATACAAGTATTTTCCATTCTCTAGCTTTAAACTTAAAAACTTCTTTTGCTAGATGCTGTCACATTGCAGATGTCAAATTTTCTTCTTTTCCAAGCATCTGTAGGGCCTTCACATGTCTGAGCAGGCAAAAGCATCTCTCAACAGATTTTATTCATATTTCAGGTAAGGCTGAGGAGGGAAAAGCCCAGTGAGTTTACCCTTCCCAAGTTGTTTAAGTCCTCTAGTTTTGTGCCAGCAGCATTTGACATTGCCTTTTTGGGGGTATTATTTGAGGACTCTGCTGTATAGGAACCCAGCTTTCTTTCCCTGCAAGTAAGAGATAATCTCCTAATGCACAGTTTCCGCCAAATCATCCTATTTATGCTGGGAACAGTAGCAAAATTTAAGAGTTTAAATATGGCAACACATAAGTGCATTTCTATAAACTCTAGAGAGTTTCAGAGCACAGTTACACAACTCTCACTGGGAATATTCTTGCCTTTTCAGGTTGTGAACTGCCTGCTGTGGCCAAGCTGTACTGCTCTGAAAGGCATTGTGTTTCGGATTATGACAAGCCTCAGATATGACCTGTAGACAGCAATATGAGAATTCACTAGGGCTCAAGCTTGTAGGTTTGGGGTTTGTTTTTTTTTTTTTTTTAGTTTGTTTATTTTGATTATTCACCAACTCTTCTTGTTTAATAGGGAAAATACAGTATATAAAACCAATCTGACACAATGTTATATCATTTACTTCAGACTGCCTATACAGGGATACATAATATATGTTCAGTCAGAATGGCTCTCATAACCTTGCATTGAAAATGCTAAAATATTAAGACTACTGTTAGGCAAAGTATTTTGTGAGTTACGTACCTATTTGGCACTGGCTCTTTCTTCTGTTCTTGACTTGCCTCATCTTTACCCTTGAGTGGTATCTGCTTACCAAGCTAAGCCAACAGCTGTGGCTATACCTTTGGCAGTGAGCACAACCCAGATTTAGATGCCAAGCATATGAATATTTTGCATTTTACTCTACCTGTCTAGCACCCTCAAGAACAGACTTAGGGTCTGCAGATGATCTTTTCTGATTAGTTACTGTGCAAAGTACTCGGCAAAAATTGACCAATGACAGTAGAGCAGCACTGACTGTAAAAAGAGCTACAGAAGACTGGGAAAATTGGGTTTGATAGCACTTGCTTAGGCTCTCTGCCCAACAGAAGATATCCTACCATATAGCAAAATAAAACAGTCTCCTCAAGCCGTTATTATTGAAAGAAAGGAATTTCATGGTAAATCTCTTTTAGATGCTATGCCTGCTTCCAACACAGTTATTTTTCTTTAGTAGACTCAGTTGGCAGGAGTACACTTTAGCCATGATGTGCAGTCTTGCACCCTTTCCCAGTGCTCACCGATTCCCTTCCTGTAACATAACCCTGTCCACTCAGAGTATCAACAGAGTTGATCCTGTAATGCAATAGAATCCAGTTAATTCTATATATTTCCAGCCCCAAACCCATGAAGACTGGATTGGAAATGTCAAAGAAAGAAGTAACCAGAAGTGCTTTTTTCCTCTCATTTTTTGGGATTAGCCTGGCTAACTAGGTCTGTACACTGCAAAGGCATGTGCAGAATGGGAGAGAAGCAGTCTTTGTATGTGGAAAGGGCTAGGTAGCTGAAATAACTAAGCTTTTTTTTTTTTCTTACAGTGACTGACAAGTAATTTGGTAGGAGGCATTTTAAACAGCAGACATTTTAAAGTAGTTGCTGTCATTTAAGAGCTCATTCAGTTGTTAGAGGTAGCCAATACACAGAGAGGGTGATATATACATTCATCATCCCATGGAGAACTACCTGCCAACTCTGCATCCATAGCCACAGTTGCTTACAGTTGGTCTGCAGCCATGGAGAGCCAGAGCTGCATTACGCCCTTAAGCATTGGGTTCTCAAATAATTTTTAAAATAGTGAAAGAAGATACATAGAATATTCCTCTTAATCCACAAATTTAAGTGATTTATGTGTGCTTATGGAGTCCATGCATGCATGTGGTTCATTAAACCACAAGTTTGCAACACTGACACAGGCTCTTTGCACACCGAATCATCAAGTCAGTTTTAAGTAGAGGAACTTAAGAGTCTGAAGGAGTGGATTTGCATTCAAGTATCTTCATCAGAACCTTTGAGGGGAAGGCTGTAAGTAAAGCTTATTTTTCATTTCAGCAAGAGACGTATCATCCCATTGCGTCATAACAACATAAATAACTTGTTATTTACACGCTCAAACACTTCACACCATAGCACATTAGTAACAAAGGAGGAGTCAAAGCCACAAGCAGCCTCTAATAAAGTAGCAAATGCTAAGAAAGAAGAGGTAAGCAAGCCAGCCTACCATGAGATTGTCTGTAACACTGCAACTCCAAAACCCAATAAAGCATATGCCTTTTTAGCTTTAATGGGAGGTCCTGCTGCACAGAAGCAACCTCTGAATGACCCAGACAGCCACATGTGGAAGGGGGGGAGAGAGAATACAAGACTATTTCCTCTAATGATTATATTTATTTTTATGAACTATATTAAAATAAATTTCAAGATCATTCTGCCATTTCAGAATTCTAAGAGGACATAAATACACTAACTGTTCATAACCAAATGTTAAAGGGTAAAAATTCTTTGCATCCCACAAGTCATTTGGTGCTTGATACAAGACTATTTTACCTTAAACACCATAAATACAACACTTCCTAATAGAACACAGATTGTACTCACTCAACAGCCACTTAATGGTGAAAATCACAGGTGAGATCTGACCCGCTTTTTTGCGGTGCAATATAACCCATTGCAAGACATGTTTAATTAAGTTTCCTATTAGATTCAAAGATGGCTTTACCTTCTCAAAGAAGATCATCCCCCCTATTTGACCAGGGAAACATACAGAAAAGGAGTCAGCTTTGCCACAACTAGAAATAAACACCTGCAGCATTAACAAGGCATAAAGGAAAATTCTTTTTTTAATGGTTCAACTCCAGATGTTATCAGTTGAGAAGTAGTTTAAAGCCAAGGGAAGATCACAAAGAAAAAACAGAGCAAAAGGATAGACCAGAACACACAAAACCAAACTCACTTTAGCCAACAAGATTTCTCTGTTATACTGTCATCAGCTCTTGGTCCAAAGAGATAGCAAGCTCTTCCTATGCTTTACTTATTGATGAAGAAGGTCTCACAAACACTGATCAACTGTGCTTCATCAAGATCCAATTTGTGGGTGCACCAATCAGAGCACAACAGTGTTTACCTGATCTAGGAATCTGACCTAGTCTTCACTCTTGCTTTTCAGGTGTTTCTTTTTTAAGCACTGGGTTTCATCCCCTGGAGATGCTCATAACCTAGTGTTAACAGCACCTTTCCTGAGGACTCCCCCTGCTTTCTTTCCCCAGAGAGAGTTCCTGTCACATAACACTCCCAACAGGCCTCCCATCTTTCTGCCAGAGAAGTATCCACAGCTGTCACACTAAATCTAAACTACACATGAGTTCAGTAACCTCAAATGATTTTTCTGTGTTTTATATATGTTGTAAACCTTTACATACTTTTATAAATTAAGCCACTACAAACCTGGCCAGTGGGACGTCTTCTGAAAAGCAGCAAACCTTGTATACATAGAATCATAGATGTATAGAATCATAGAATAGTTTGTGTTGGAAGGAATGTTTAAAGGTCATCTCGTCAACCTCCCTGGCAATGAGCAGAGGCATCTTCAAGTGTTTTCAGGAGTGGGGCATCTACCACCTCTCTGGGCAACCTGCTCCAGTATTTTACCACCTTTATTGTAAAAAATTTCTTCCTTATATCTAGTCTAAATCTACCCTCTTTTAGTTTAAAGCCATTAACCCTTGTCCTATCACATCAGGCTCTGCTAAAATGTCTGTCCCTATCTTTTCTGTAGGCCTCCTTATCTGATAGTTATGTATGCAAGCACCTGAATACTAGCACAGATAAGGGGACAATTAGAGAGAGGCAGAGAACCTGAACTACGTTAAAGCAGAGTACTTTACCCTTTCTACAGTAATAGTAAGAACAAATAAAATAAATATACATTTACAGTGGAAGTGTAACATCAATACATACAGAGGCATACTAGAACAACATTTAGTCTCCCATAGATAAAAAAACAGCTCTCAAACTCCCACTGTTGACTACCTAGAAGTTTATCCTGGAAAATGATCACTCATTCTTTTTCTTATCATTAGTCTTTCAGGTGTATAAGCCTCTTCCTATCAGCCAGAAACTGCAGTGCTGCAGGCTGGAACTCCTTGAAAAGATACAGAATGAAACGATACCAAGAAAGAACTGTAAAAGACAACAAGACCCAAACAGATCAAGTCACTGTGACCAAAATGAAACCTATAAAGCAACAGATGAACTATAATAATAAATCATCTATCACTGAGACCAGTGAAGTATGCATATTTGTTGGAGGAAAATAAACTTTGTTGTGACGGACAAAGCATCTGCGATGTCTTCCATAAGCCTGAAGAGGAACTCTACCTGAAGGGTTTCCCAGAAGAACTGGATGAAGCACCTTAGGGAAACACTAACAGTGAGAGCTTTAGAGACAGAATTGCATGCAAGACTAAACCAACACATGGCAGTCATCAGCAAAAGCCCAGCCAGCTCCCAGCTAGGAAAACATGCCTTATCCACAGGTTATAGAATAAACACAGATGCAGCAAAATGAGTCACCAGAGGAAAACAAAAATTTAAATTGGAGGCAAATGAAGCTTTTTGCACATGCATGACAAGAAATCCATTGAGCAAAACTAATTTTATGTCTGTGCTGGAATAGCTGTCTTGCATGTTAAAACATAAAAAGACTACAATGGTAAGAAGGGAAGTACCATATAGCCTCAAATTCTAGGAAAAAAAAATACCAAAAAGCCCATTCAAATAAAAAGGAATGTATACCCCAGAAATGCATTTCATAAAGAAAAAATATTTAGAAAAGAATAAAAATAATTCAGCATTGTCAAAAATGAGAGGAAAATTTATGGTGTACATAAAATAAACATTCATAAATATTAATTTCTAAAAAAGCTTAAGTTCTTTTAATGGATCCTTATGTTAATATATTTTACTTTCTATTTACTGAAGGCTAAGAAGATAGTATGGTCATTCAATGCACCTCAGCTGATAGATAGTAGTTCATCAACCTGGAATAACTCAACTGTCGGTTTAGCGTGTGTACTGCATCTTTTCACACAAAAAAATCTTCCTTTGTTTCAAATGAAAAATCATGACCAGTGTGACACTGTATCCTGAGGCATACAGAAAATAAATGGTTTCCAAAACACATAAATACATGAGGAAAAGGAGGGAAGGAGGGAAGGAAGGACCCACCCACCCACCCTCACATTATGATTTTATTTTCTTTTAATGAACCACAGAACTGGTAATGGATTCAGTCCCTTATTCTGCTTGCTGCCCTGCAAACACCAATCAAAAAAACCCGGTTTAGTTCCAGTGAGCATAGCTTGAATATTAATCAGGCATCTTCTGAAATGTGTGTTAAAGATAAAAAATATTTTCATAAAGGCTCGAGTATGAAGATTGTTGCAGAAGAATGTAGGTGTGATGCAGATGCTTCATGCACAGTGGATCCTAACCCTGTACTCTATCAAGGGAAGTGAAAAATGAGTTCAATAATCTGTGAACATTTCCACTATAAAGTAAACAGGATTTATAAACTCTTTGAAAATGAAGGAAATAACCTACAGTTTCTAGAAGGTTATTTTATACTATTATGATTCTGCATCAATTTATCTCGCCATAATAGCCTTTCTAGCAAAAAAACCTATTCACAGTATAAGAGCCAACTCTTTCCTATGAGCCAGCTCTGCAAAAATAACTGCTGTCAGGAAGCAAAAGAACTGTTTTGAAGTCAGGAGTCACAAGTAAATTACTCTTAAGAACTTGCTTAAGTGGAATTTTTGGCGGACATGTTGCCACTTATGTGTGATGATTCTTGGTTGTCCAACAACAGAAGGAGCTGAATAAATATTTTGAAGTGATCTGCTGTTCTCAGACAAAGAGGGACATATGGCCAGATTTTCAGAAATATATGTGGGTATATATATACTTACATTTGTATGCATTCATGCTTTATGTTTCATAAGTTCAAATACTGCAGACTAAATAAAAGACAAATACTTAGTTTGTATAGGAAGTGAAGGAAGCTCTTAACTCAAACACATCATTTATTTTGAGACATAAAGTCACAACCAGTGAGTGGATATGAGAAGAGAGAGTATTCAGTTAGGTGTGGATAACTGGGCCTTGCAGAAAAGTCTCTTTTTATACAGTAATGCATAGTGTTGTATGCAAAGTTGTAGCCCTGATTTTGGGTGTGGACCCATAGGAATTGCAATGCATTCTGTTACAAGGCAGCTCTGAGTTTTGGAGTCTTTCTCTTTTGTTTGTTTGTGTTTTAAATGGGTAAAAAAAATAAAATTCAGACAGACTTGTTTGGAGATATACTTGCAACAACAAAAAAATTGAGAAGAACAGTAAATGCTAGTTGCTTAGCAATACACTTTTCATAGGCCAGATGGAATCCCATCCTGCACGGGAGTCTTACTGTTTCCCTTTAAATACTGTATAATAACATCAGTTGAAACAGTGCTCCCCAAATGGCATCCTGTGAGTTTGCAAAGTGGAGTGCTTGATTCAGCCTCACTGAAATCATGAGTGCTGCCTGAGGAAAGCCCGGCTGTCAGGCAATTCCCACACCCAAGCCATTCAGCAGTTGTCCCATTAGGAGCTTGTTGCATTTATGGGGATCGACAACTGCATTTGTAACTGTTCTGGGCTTTTTGGCTCTCTGGCAGGTTTAGAAGGGGGGAAAAAAAAAAAAAGAAAGAGATGGAAATTCCACCGGTTCATGCCTATGCACTGTTTGCTGGAATAGTCTTTCTTGCCACCTTATTTCAACTCAGTACAAAACTAGGAAAAAACCCAAACAAATCCTAAACATGCACACACAAGCAATCTACACAAACAGGGAAAGAAAAAAAAAAAAAGGAGACAATCAGGAGAGCCAAACCAAGAATTCATCATGTTTCAGTGCAGGCAAGACTGTAGGGCATTGTACAAGACCTAGGTTCATCCAACTCCACCAACTTGCTTCCCAAGTTGGGGATGCCTCCTAATTTGCTATTACAGCTCAAGCAGAACAGACCATGCATATGTACCTGTACAAGCATGCAAGAAACTCTCTTCTAAACATCTTTGCTAGCTGAATTTTCTGAAATATTGATCAGTGTTATCAAGTTTCCAAGCAGATGTACCAATAAACAAGTTAGGCTGAACACTGTGAACACTAAAATATTTATTTACTGACTACTTTCAAATTTCCTGAGTATCACTCATACAAAAAACCCTATAAGATTTAAATATCACAGTGTGTTATTGCTGTGAGATGATGTGTAACAGCTGGCCATCTGCATTTTCTGGGTATTACGTATTACTGAACAATGTTAAAGAACAAACATACTGTTCTCATAGGGCCCGATTCGGGAAAATGAGAAGATCCAACTCCCACTCCCTTTGCTGGGAGCCAAGGGAATTCATCTCAGAGGAATGCTTTGGAAGGATGAGCTTCAAATTAAATTTTTTTATTATTATTATTGCATTCTGGATCTATAATAAGCACAGCTGTTTACTTATGTGTTAGCTATGTTTAAATAGACATTAGAGGTTAAAATCTAATTTTCTAATTTCAATACCATGTGCAAATGGTCTTGCTGCTGCCAAAAAGTCATAACGTGCTATAAAAATCCATAACCATCTTCATCTCTGTTTTCATAGTGCACATGTATATTAGAATGAATAAATGTGCTGACATTCAGAAGCAGTGATGAGATTTTTGAACTGTCTGCTCAAAAATGGATACTGTAGCTGGATGCATATCGTAGCCAATGAAACATATTTGAAAAGATTATATGGTATTTTGCTTTCTTTCATGTTTATCAGATATTTTGCCAAGTGAGCGAGCCTGTGCTATACCAAGAACAAACAAGGAGGAGTTTCGCCTTCCAGTTTCCTTCCATTGCTACTCTCATTCAGAAAATGCATTGCTACCACTTGTAGCCCCTGCAGCTGGATGTAGAGCAGTTCTTTACCGTCTGACAGTAAAAGCATCAGAATAAGGCTCTTTTATTCAGAAAGGGTATGTTGTGCCACAAAAAAAAAAAAAAAAGGAAGAAATGTTTCTTAATTTCCCTTTAGCTTTATTCCATTTTCCTTATTCTGCCTGTTGTGCCTGAACATGTTAGAGTTTTCTCGTTAAATAAGGTAATTTAGTGAATGTTTATTGTTTGTCCTTTTTATCATTGTAAACAATCCAAGCAATTGGAGGAAAGAGAATTTATTCTGTAATTTCTGCTGCAATTGCTGGTCTTGGCAAATTATTGATTAAAAAAGATGTTTCTTCACTTATTACTTCACTGTTACAATCTGAGAAGTCTGTAAAAAGAGTTTGGATAAGTTTGGATATGAGGTCCTTTTTTTTTTGTGAGCTGCGGGGTTATCTTGATTGGATTTTCACCCTTTGATAGATGTGTCATTTTGTAAACATCATAATATGTGTTTATCTTACTATGTATAGTATGTGTATTTTTTATAGATATACAGTTGGTAAAGCCCTAAGTTTCTGTTATTAAAGAGTAACATATAGCAAACATAAATGACATTACGCAACACTGATAGGGACAGCCTCTGAACATTCACTGTTTAAATATGGGAATAAGACTTTTTAAAGGATTAATTATGTTATCTTATCTTCCTCAATGTTGTGACACTTTCACTGGTTCAGGACTGATGAAACCTTTATTTTTGTGTAATACCAAAAGCAACATCACAGAAAAGTAAAAAGAAATACGGAAGCAGAGCAAGGAAGAGTGACCCGATGCGGGACCGAACATTATAAGAAAAGGGAGAGACATAAAGTGACCTTTCTTCCACATGCATGAGCTTGTTTAAGCTACATCAATATTCTCAGGTGTGTGCTCTAGAGGTAGAGCGATGGCTTCAGAGTGGGGCTGTGCAGCACCAGGAGTCAGCAGTCAGTCTACAGCTCCTACAAGGGCTGAGTTCAGCTGGTCTTGGAACACTGGGCTTGACAAGACCCTTAGTGACTTCACTGAGATTTCCTGGGGGTCAGAATGCTTTTTGGTATGAGCTCAGGTTCATTCTCAGAGAAAGAGGCCCAGCAACAGTCAAATCAAATGGAAAGGTGAAAAGGAAACAGAAAAAGGGGAAAGACAACCACATTAAGATGATCTTTGAGCATATTAGTATGGTATTTCACAACTTCAAAACTTATGGAGTGCAGAACTCAGAAGCAAAATAGAGCACGGGCACACATGGCAGTCTGAAGAATTTAAAGATGGATATTGGGAATTGAGAGATGGGAATTAATTCCCTTGTCACTGAAAGCTGAGTGCCATTCCGAAGCAGCAGAAAAGAAGGCACTGAAAATGCAACATCAAACATTTAAAAAAAACTTGCATTATGCCGTATTTCTACTCAAAACCACAGTGAATGTCTTAGTGTGACATCAAAGGGGAAAAGGAGTGTAAATGGTTTGAGGCTTCACTTCATTAAGTGAAGCTGAACACAGAAAAATCCTGGGTAGTAGAAAGCATTTGCCAAGAACTTTCATTTGTCTGTGGAAATCGTTGAGACAAGGAAGAGAGAAAATGTCTTACATCTGAGTTCTTAAGCATGGACATCCACCAGGTGGGAAAACATAGGCAGACACAATGTATTCCCTAACAGAGAAATATCTAGCCTATAAAACACATCCAATAAGCAATGAAGTTTAACTTCTGGTGTCCTTCCATATGGAGACAAACACACATTCACATGGACAGTCCTTGTAGCTTCAGACCAATGGTCTAGTAAACTATAACTGCGGATTATTTTAACATTTTTATCTGTCTGAAAATTCCAGTCACCACCTGATCCTACTGGAGGGGGAAGATGGTCAGGCTGAACTGAATTCCTTTCTTAAAAACCCTCTCACTGTCTTATTATCCTTCTTCAAAAAACATAAAGAACACCTTTATAAGCTTTAAGATCTTCAGAAGGTTGAATTTCTCTAAGCTCAATTGTAGTGAGGCCTCTTTCTGCCAAACCAATCAATATTGCCTCTTTTTGCTTGACTCTGCAAATATTCATCTGTTATCCTGTGTTTAATATTTAGATCAGGAGCCATTTGGGCAGGAATTCCCTGTTTTGCAAATACTTTTACAAATCTAGTACAATTTAGTCCTACCGCAGAGCACAGATTTTAGATATAGCCATAATTAATAATAAGAATAAGAGTGGCCAGAATAAAGAAGCTGTTCTGCAATAGTGTCCTGTTACTCAGAGAAGACATTAGCAAAGTAGTGACTGGGATTTCTGAATAATTTTTACTTTGTCAGTAGAAAGAACACAGAACCATGTAGTAGTTTACATTAATAGTAATACAGTCCTTGAGACAAGCCATAAAAAAAGATAAAGCAGTAGTTATAATTTAAGACTTACTTATGCCACACAGAGATACGAACACTCATTTCTCTGCAAATGTAAGAAGATACTTGAGATTTAGAGATATTACTTGCAGTTGTTTTAACAAATTTTCAAAGCTGGGGGGGGTGGGGGGTGGAGGGTGGGGGGTGGGATGGAGGAGGAGGACATAAAAATAATTGCAATTGCACTTGGTTTAAAAAGTATAAAGTGATATTTATTTTTCTTCTTCCTAATTTATAATTGTATAAGATATTGGCTCTTAACATGGAAAGTAAAATATTGTGCAAACTGGCGTAGCTTTAATGAAAACAAATGCCAATTCATGTCATTGTACAGGAAGGAGGTATAGCAGCTAAAAGAATGCAAGAGTGTGTAAGATGTTCTGCTGAAAGGAAGCGACTAGAAGAGATAAAGCTTACTAATGTTTTATACCATGCTACTCTCAAATTTGAAAAAAAGAAAAGAGCAGAACTCACATTGAAGCTTAAAGGAGCAAGCTTTCCAAGGTTTTAATCTGTTTGAAAAGCTGGCTGTAGTGAACACTGTTCATAGGCACAAGGTGCACTGGAGGGGTTTGCAGTAAAGCCAAAACCAAAAGCAGCTTTCAAGATCAATCAGAAACTGCTGTTTCAGGAGCTGCACTAGGATTAATGCCAAATAAAATGTATGCTGCTCCCCAGAGTTTTTAATGAACCTGCTTGAAGGCAATAGAACAGAGGTGCCATTGGCATAGAGCAAGATTTCAAAATAACCTGGAGCAGGTTGCTTAAAGACCAAACGTTTATAACAAAACTGAATAAAACACAAACCAGAAGTGTAAACTAGAAAGAAGTTAATGAAGTTCTGTAAGCAGCATAAATTGCTTCCTAAAACACACAGAGAAAACAAACTATTTTAATTTTTTTTTTAAAAGCACTGTGTGGGATCCATTAAAATCCTTTGCAAAGCAGGGAAGTTTGTCTAGCTCCTTTGAACATCTTTAAGCATTTACATTCAGTAAACAAGACATCTAGAGAAAAATTCTAGTCAAGTCCTCCTGTCCCTCCAAGCAAAGTTCTTTGGTATTTCTCTCTTTCTTTTTCTTCTCCATCCACCCCACACTCCTTTTCATCTGTGTTTCACTTTCAGCATACCACTTGGGATCAGTACACAGCAACAGCCGCAGTGTTTCTGTGTAACTGTGCTGTGCCAGAGCTAGGGATGAGTTTATTCACCCGTATGCTTGAGCAGCAATTCCAAGGCATTCCTCATTTCAGGTTTTTTTTTTTTTTTTTTTTGTGTTACGAGATTTTCTTCCTCCTCCTGGAATCTGAAAGATGTTTCAGTCAACTATGTCATAATTAGAAATTATGCTCTAATAATCAGTACATTTTCAAGCATCTCAGTGTTTAGAATGTATATATTGTCAAAACCGGCACTGTAAAAAAGGGGGTGCTTCTCTTATCAGATACAATATAATTTTATTTTTTTTTCTATTTACACCATGTGCATCCTAGCCAGAAGAAATGGCCACCATCATCTGACACTTACAGAGCTGAGCCGCTGTTGCTAGGAGAGTGCTGCTTCTCTGACCTCTGAAGATTGGGCCAGGTTATTTCACTGGTACTATTAATTAATGATGATGAGTTCCAATTGTACCAGGCACAATGAGTGCTGGATCCTGGCATAATCTTCAGGATAGCCTCTTTGCCATAGTGTCACCCAATGGTATGGGACTGCAGCTGAACTAGCGAAAGCATGGGAGAGAAATCTTAGAGGAAAAGTCAGGCTGTAAGTTCTAGCTTGTTAAACTATCACAAACTTCTGGTGAATCTTGGCTTTTTCCAATAGAGGCCTTTTAGAAACTTATTTTTATTTTGAGGAGACTCTCCTTTTTTCCCCCTTTTTTTTTTTTTTTTTTTTTTTTTTTTTTTTTGTGTGGGCAGCTAGAGTGGAAGATATTAATGCATAAGGTATGGTACTTGACCAAGTATGTTGCTCTGATGGAACCTTTTTTTAAAACAACAGTTTGCTACTTGGAATTTTCATCCCATTGCTAATTAAGATGATGTCATTAGACACTAAACAGATGTGCAGTATACTCAAAACAAGTAGAGAACATGTCTGTACCTCAATTCTACTTTTTATTCAACTTTTTTCCTGGTAATTTTGAGCCATGTGTTACAAGGAAAGAATACAATAGAAAATTACAATGAATCAGTGTTATCATCTAATCCAGGTGAACTGCAAAACTAAGTAACTCTCAAATGGCAAAAAAGATAAATTCAGTCTTTGAAAGTCAGTATTATTTAGTACTCACTTTAATAACAATGCTGTTGATAACCATTATGAATGTTTCTTTTTGCTGGTTCTTACTGCACTCCTGTATCTGAACCTGGGCTAGCTGGAGTTAACACTCTTTGTGAACAGTAAGAAATTACAATAATTGATCTGTGCAGCTATTCAAGCCTGGCTGAACATGGCAGGGATTAATGTATTTGGAGTAGGTGTTGAGCAGTTCACACATAGCTGTTTGATCAGACAAAGGGAGCCTGTTCTGTTAGTTTTATGCGTTAGGAACACCTAAGTATAAAAAGGGAAATACTCCCAATAACAAACATCTATGCTTTTGGCTATACCTGTTGGACCCCAGGGGGGCTGATGGTGGTGCGTCTGTAGCGTTCAGTCTTTTCTTCTACATTTTTAAGCTTTTAGAAGTGCTTTAATGAATTGAAGTTTGAGATGTTTCTGGGGTATTTGCATGGCCCCCAGCAAAGCTGTGGGAAACTGCCATTTCTGGCAAGCAGGTAAATGTACCAAAGCTATGAATAGCCTCAATAACTGTTTTCCGAGCAATACAAGCAAGCCTTAAGCACAGCTGAAAATCAACATCCTCTTTGTGTTTAGATTCATGTCAAGAAATCTCTTTCTGTAGACAAGACCAGGAGGAATAAAAATGAGCATAACGCAGAAATGTTATGCGTGTGATGAAAGAATACATGACTGCCATGTCCCTCCTACTTTCTTTTAGACAGTATAAATAGACATAAGTCTTGCAGTCCAGCAAAAGTCACAAACAGTGATGCTGAAGAGGCACGCAGTATAAACATAGTCTTTCAAAAGAAACACTAGGGTGGGTGATATCAGGTTTAGGATCTCAACAGTCTTTCACCATGAACCTCAGGGATTTCAGGACTAGGCTGCAAAGGCCTACTGAGAGATACACTCATTATTTATGACCTTGGATAGGGATAAATATAAATAAAACACTGACAAACAAATTAAAAGCTCAGTAGAAATTATACCACGTGGGTTTACAACATTAAGAGTTTTGGTTAATAAAGAGTGTGGTGGTTTTTAGCAGCAGTGCACCAATTTAAAATAATAAAACCTAATAAAAAATTAACAATAACATGAAACGTTTCAGTAATGTTCCCTGTAATGGCTGTTGACACAGGAAATAAATCATCAAAAGGATTTCTGAAGAACAAATTTAACAAAGAAATATGTAATAAGAGTGCCTTCGATAGCTATATTCAGTACATAGACTTAAAATGTAATTCTACATTCTCCCACATTAAATATTTAAATTCTCATAAGGAACAAAGATGTGGGACTAACTCTCTCTCTCTTCAGGCATATTGCATTTCAAAGCAAGGATGTCCTCAGGCTCCAGCTAAACCCTGGATCTGTGACTGTATTCTATTGTTTGGCCTCAAACTAATTGTAGCAGAAAATTAATTATGTTCAACCTTTCAAACAAGTTTATAAAAAAAAGCTTGATCCTGAAGGGCAGGAGCTGCTCAGCATGTTACATATTGAAGTTCTAAGTGGCCTGATTTTTCAGAACTGCTTGACTTGTCTAACATATTAGCTTTTGATAGAACCAGATGGTGTTTAGGTCTCAGTATTTCAAGGCACCTTGACACAGATCCTTAAATGCACTTCTGTATAATTCAAACTGATTTTTAATACCTCTGAGGGTTTTGCCCCTGGGTACATAATCACAATATTTGGAAACTGCAGTCTAAGCATTGAAACTGTGTGTGTGACTATGCCTGTGTAATATATGTGTGCAGGACAAACACAGTTTGTGGAATAGAGAAAAAAGGAAACAGGTCTTTCTGTAGACCTCTTTCTGTAGGTAGAAATCTAAAACACAAGGGAGAGGTTGTAGTAAAAAAAAAGAGGTTGCCAATTTTATTTATTTTTTTTCATTTTATAATCTGTGACTTCTAAAAGGACTCCAAGGTTAAAAATCTGCTTAGTTATTTCTAGATGAAGATTTGAAAAAAATTTCAGGGATATTAGGTTGTGCATAACAATTTATAAAAAATAACTTGAATAGTGAAGGAAAAACAAGGGGATAAATCCTATGTATATAATAAATTACATTATGATTTTTATTACCCACACTGCACAAAATTCCCAAATTTTAATAATTAAAATCAAAGCAGCTTGACATAAGGACTTGACTTGCCGCGGTAGAGTGCAAGTATTCTGGAAGATTTTGCTTCCAGAAAGTGGACAAATGCTATAGTCTCAGTTCTTTCCCGAAGGCTTGTCTCTGTAAGGTGGTTATGTTAAGTATTCTCTAAAAGAACTATATAGGGTATATAGTATAATATGAGTATCCTCTAAGAAAACTGAAATGTAAATGTCCTATTCTTGACTCACATTGAAACTCTGGCACTTTCTAAAGTTTATCACAAGTACATTTTAGAGACTCTGAGGATTTTATGAATATATTTATAAACTGTGAAATAAAAAATAATATTAATTACAGCACCTACTTTGTAATTGAACCCCTTCTTCTCTTATGTAACTGCTTAATTCAAATATCAGTTTCTAGACCTCTTTGATTTAATATTTTTCTATAGCTTGACATGCTATTGTCTGAATTTAACTAAAGCTATCAGTGAAGTAATGTTAAGGTCAAAACCAGAGCGATCTATGACACCCACCACCCACCACAAATAACCTATTCATCTTCGTTTTCTTTTGTGCGCTACACTGGTCCAAATATCTTCAACAAAACAACTCCCCTTTCTTCAACCTGCTGTGCAAGAAGCTCTATGACCTTTACAGCCCTACTAGGGATAGCATGTGGAGGGAAAAAAGATAAATAGAAATAAAAAGTCCTACTCCGTTTTAATTCTTCTATTGGCCTTTTAAATACTCCACCTTCAAAAATTCACCATGAATGAGTATCAAGGGTGGTAATTTTGCCAGCTAGCTGAATTATTCACAACATTGCAGGTTCTGTAGCCCTCTTTTATTACAAATTGATATAAACAGATACCAAGTTTTATTTTGTGGGTTTGCTGCTGCCATTAAAAGCAAGAAGGGAACAGGAGGTTGCAGAAGCTTCAGGATGAAGCAGCAACATGTGCAGAAGAACATGCTGAACTATAACCAATCCCTTTTTGTTGGTAGGATCTTCCAGTGGCCCTGAGCTGACAAGCAAGGAGAGCTTTGTCCTTGTTGGCTGCCCTGCAAGAGCACATCCAAATGCAGAAAGGCTGCTTGGGTCTCAAGCTGTCTCAAGCAGATTTCAAGACTGGCAGACTGGCAATATTAAAACTTTTTTTTTCTTTGAGCTTTCTGTGTCCTTTTGGCTCTGTGACCATCTTACTTTCCTTAAGAACTGTACTAGAATAACTTTATCTTTTACTCTCAGACTAGTCAGAAAGTATTTTACATTTAAAAAAGACACAACAACATGTCTTCAACTTCTTATTTACTCAATATCTTAGCAGGAGATTATCTATTGCCTTGTTTTTTTTCATTAAGTCAATTTGTTTAACCATCTGTGTATTCATGTGGGGTCATTTCCTATCAGATCTGACTATTTATTAAAGATACAGGCAATGTAAAGACATTTTACAATATTTATCCATTTGAACTCACTGTCAAAACATCACAGGCATAAACAGTATTTTCTTCTGAAACCTAAGGATTAATGCTTATACAGAATGACCTGCAGAGCATGGAGGCTTAAACTAACACCCACTTTGTTTTGAAGGAAAATTATGGAGGCACTTGGAGTCTCACTGTAGAGGAAATGAAGTAGTTGACCTTTTATATGCTGTTCAATGTGATCTTTCCTGTGAAATAATAATGATAATGATGGCAACGATGACAACACTTGCTGATTTGAGCTACTCAGAATAATGAGGAAAAACATGTCCTTAAACCTGACTTAGAAGTAAAAATGAGCTGGTAATTCTCACAGGATCCCTCTAGTATACAAACAATAAAATTACAACTGATTTTTTTTTTCAAATCCTATTCCTCAAAAAAATGCAAAAGACAAGAAGGAAACAGAAGAGCTAATCATACTGTTAAGTACCTGCCAAAGAATGCCACATTTAAGCCAACTTTTGGAATGAATAAATTCAACAGTATTATTGAATTAAAGACAATTCAATCTTATTTTAAAAACACGGTGTATTTGAATTTTCCTGACTTTCTTCTCATGAACATTGATAAAAATAATTAAAAGCAAGGGGTCCATTGTAAAACTAGGGACAGGCCAGAATCAGGCCCTTGTCACTATTTTCCTCAGCCATGCAACTGATGATATGTATTAGATTCCAAAGTATTCTCTCAGTAGAGCTTGGTGAAAGACTAAAACCTGGCCTTTGCAAAATGCTAAAAGTGCACAGTAAGGAGGAGCACTGGATGAGCAGGGAGATGGATGACATGAGCTGACAGGTCTTTTCAGCCTTTACCTTGTTATCTTATGGTCTATCGATAGGGAATGGATAAAAATCCAATGACTTTCCCACCTGAGAATGTTGGTGAATATCAGACTCCTTAAAAAACTCACCAGTCTTTAAGTGTGATAAGCTAGAGTCACAAAAGGATTTCACTGTTGCAAATGTTTGAGCTAATTATTATACCAGTTTCCAATTGTTCTTTTGTTTTCAAATAGTTCTTTTCAGGCTAAATTATCTTCTCCTTCTTTTGCTAGGGAAAGATAACATTTTGGGTAAAATTCTGCTTGCTGAAGCCCACTACAAAATTAAACTTCCCTCCAATAGAACTCATTAACGAGCTCCAATGAGCTCCCAGTAATGATGTCAAAAGGTCTTGCATTCCTTTCCAAAAATCTTAAGTTTGGGGAGTTTTTTTGTATTGTGTGGATTTATGGGTGAAGTATACCCTTTCAACAATATTCAGCTGAACTGCCTCATAAAGATGAACATCAATTAGGTTATATACAAGCTGAAAAAGTGTTTATCATCTTTTAATAAGAAAAGCAGTGATTATTTATATACATTGCAGGTTTTCCTTAATGTGTTGCTGAATATTGGTTGTACAGAGAGGAGAAATGAGCTAAATTTAGAGGGAAGTCTGGTCATGCAAGAAACTAGATCTTCTACTCCCAATGTGTTCTCTGTACCAAAAGACTGTCTGTAGGTACTTTGATTAAAGAGAGAATCTTGAATATAATTTATCCTATTAAAAACTTTGTAAGTTAATCAAGATAAACTACTTAACGGCTGAAAAGAAAGCAAGACAAGATAAAGATGATCAAAAGAGTCAAGCTCAGGAGTGACCATTCCACTGTATTCTGAATAGGCAAAAGATTCATATAAGGGGTACGTAGCAGTCAGTTTGAAATTGGAGGAAATTATCTGCAATGCCTTAAATTGATACATAAATACATAATGTATGCAAATGACTTAAAGGTGTACAATAAAACAAGTACCTTTCTATGGACTTTTTAATCAAAAATGACACTGAAGTCTTTTAACTGGAATGTCAGACTTGAAGAAATTCTCCTCCATTTACATGTTATTTAAATTACTCCCCTAACAAGAAACAATACATCTACAATATCAATTCCATCTGCTCTCAGAACTGGAAAAGCAAGCAGCTCTGAAGCATCTGGTAGCAACGTTACTCAGGTGTTCCTATGGAGCCAGATCCAACCACCACAAGACTTTTATATTGCAAACTGCAAACCAGTAGTCAATATATCAATCATTTACAGGCTTTGTGGCCATGTTCCCAGCTGGATATATTGTACCGCATAGGCAATGAAATGGACCTTTTTGAGATTCAGCTTCAGCAGTTGGTATTTAGAAGCCTGGTATGATATATCATATTCAGGATAATTTACAACCTGACTGGGAACTGAATGCCATTTATATGTTATTAAAATGCCACATAGCAAATATTTTGGTATAAGTCAAACATGGAAGGTTACATACCAACAGGAGCAAGCTTACCTTAATATTTGTATAGTCTTACTCTTTTCTTTGTCTGTTGTTTCAAAGGCTGAATACCATATCGCTCGCTCACAAGATTCATTATTTACTTCTTTCCTTGATAGTTGCTTGAATTTTGTTTTTTCTTTAGTGATTCACATACAGACATCTTCATTTTTTTGCTTTATTGTCTTGGCTAGAAGACTAACAATAATATTGCAGAAAGACTGTCATGATTTAGTGTAAAAAAACCAGATGGTTATTTAAAAATACTTAGTTCTAATGTTTAATGTTAAGAAAAATGCTTATTAACCATAAATGTGATGCTAACTATGCATAATTTATTCATCTATCCCTCTGAATCACTGACAATTTATTTGAGAAAACAAGGCTCCTCTGCATGTTAGTATATTTGTACATTAGTATAGTATAAAACCAAGAAGATTTTTAAATTGTGTCTGAGAGATTTATTTTTACTCTAATTCACAGGAAAAGAATAGCATTTCTGTCTTAGCTTGAAAAAGTTTCTGCTGGTATATGAGTTTTTTAAACTGGTAAAAAATTTGGTAACTTCAAGCAAAACCTAATTTTTGACAACATATAAAGAGAAATCAATGTACATCTTTATGTCCATAGGTATATAGAACTGGTCTGAAAACTCTTTCAGCTAAATAAGGCCACATTCACATGATCTTAATAAAGATAGCCAGACTAAAAATGTATTTTTAGTTTAATTAGACATTTAAGAGCTATGTACGGCACTGAATAGAATCTCTTTTTGGAAAACACCTGTACATGGCAGTAGTTTAAATTATGGTTTTTGACATGTATTTCTGTAAAATCTTTTCCACAGTTAACCACTCTGTGTGTAAGAAATGGAATGACAATTCGACCTGTTATCCTAGCTTATATGTATTTGATAGATATAATAAAGCAAAAACAAGCTTCATATTACCTTAGGTGTCTGGACAGGCTAGTATCTGCAAACTTACGTATTCAAGAAGTCTAGAAAACTCAATGGGAAATAAACAGTTAAAACGTCTGTTCTTTTCAACAGCCTTGAAGACCTTTGGTGACGTTACACTACACAGCAGGCATTTGTGTTAAGGCCAATTTTCTTCTGAACTATACATGTACATATTTCACATCTCCAGAAATTTGTGAATGAAGAAAAGAATGGAAATGACTTCTGCCAAAGCAAATAGTTTTATACAAACTTTTCTTTTACTGAGGTAACCAAGGGCAAACCCAGAAAAATCTTTTCTCCCCAAAGGAATTGAAGTCCAGCAACACTCTGTATTGCTAGAACTGTGTTACTAGTATAACAAAGTCTTTATGTATGACTCAGGGCTCTAGACCACACTCCCTGAGATATCAGGGAGTCCAACTATGACTCACATTTAAAGTGTCAGTGGAGCCTCAAAGAGAGAGAAAATGACAATGGTGATGAAGTATGAAAACAACAGAACAAAACAGCTAAAATTACTAGTGTGTCACAAAGCATGTATAAGGCAAAGAGCATTATAAATCTGACCATTTTACCACAAATTTTCCAAGTTAGCATCTTTTTGGTTTTGAAAAAAAAATCCCCTTGAAAACTAATAACAACAAAAACAACAAACACAACCCAGATTTTTTGTTCTTACCAACCCTAGCTATTTCTTGGCACCCGGAAAAAAAAAATCTAAAGTGTAATGAAAAAAATTTTAAAAAGAAGCTCAAAGCAACTATCTTTCTAAAAAACAGCTATTGAGAAAGTCTAGGAATACAGCAACCCTGCTACAGGAGAGGGAAGAAACTTCTCATTGTCATAATTTATTTATCATTAGCAAAAAGCTATGGTTTTAGAGAAATATAGTCTTTAGATATAACATTCACAAGTCATCAATGTGAAATCTGAAATGAGAAAGTATTATCATTATTACCATAGTAACATTTGGTACAACATTATATAAAACTTATATGCAAAGAACAAGGATAATGGGCGCTCCAAATTTAATGGTTTTCATAGCCTCCTATAAATGATCGAACTAGGAAAAATATTTTCCAAGGGCACCCAAGATACCATGGTAGAGGCAAACCTGTATTTGTTACAAGCTGGTGCAGCCACGAGATGGCATCCAGAGTGGCAGTCTGCAAAAGGCACATCAGGACTATGGGGTGCCTACACTCCCATTCATTGAAATTTCCATTGAACCATAAACAATGACTGTTTAGTCTTGGCAGTTGCACCCTCTGACGTCTTAATGAAGGAAGACAGGAGCACAATATTCAAATGCTTCACAGAGACAGAATACCAAGTATGAAGGGAAGGGTTAAAAATAAACAATTGCAAGAAGATGGTGAGATGCATAATGAGAAAGCAATGAGCAGTTAGAGAGACTATATTCAACCTTGCACCTCAGTAACACCGGTTTAAATCTTGCATATTCTAGAGTAGCAACATTTCTGAGACAATAAAAATAAATATAAGACTAAGCCTTTGGCTTTATTATCTTTTGTCACAGCACTAGAGAACTTACGCATTTGGGATTCTCATCTTAGTGATAAAACTGTTTATTAGGATTTTAATAATTACCAAAATGGGAGGAAAGAAAGGAATTTTACAGTACACATCATAATCCCAAAAGATAATTATTTCAGATATACATAAAGATAACACAATATGCATGTTTTAGTTTGAAAATACAATAATGTGATGTACCAGGACATGCATTGCCTTTGCATGGAAAGTGGAAATGAAAGCCATGTTTTCAGGCATAGCTTTTAACTATTCGTATACACTGCCTCTGCAGCAAGAGACAGTTCCCTTATTCTCCCTTCTTTGTCTCCAAATTATCTGCAACACAAAGGATGCTGTAAAAATGAAAACAGCAAACATGGGGGAGGTAAAGAAATTCAGATTTCATTGTTAAGCTTGACCATTTGATAAATTTTAAAAAAATCCAGGTACGACAATCCAGGTATCACCTCACATGAACTCTTCCCTTGCTGACTGTGCTGTACTCCATAAGGTTTTGGTGCAGCTTTAATTTCCTCTCTATAAGCATCAATAAACCTGGCTAAGAAGCCTGACAAGGATTACTCCTGTATATTCTAATTACAGTAGCCTTTGTATCGTCTCTCTTGTATTATCATTCCTCTTGCATACTGATGCAAGACAGCTGGGAGAGTCTAATCCCTGTTTGCTGAAATCATTCCTTACAGGCTGATTACAAATGGCCTGAAATCTAGAAAAGATAAAGGGTGGCTTAAAAATACTTAACTTCAGCACTGCTTTTCTGCTGAGTAGAGCTTGGACAGAAAAAGTCTCCTAGGACACTTAGTTGTCTAGTCTCTTGGGACAGAAACAGTCTCCTAGGACACATTATGCTACATCAGTTGTCACACTAAGAAGTATAGCAACACTTTCCAAAACTGATTGCTATGTAAAGGACCTAACATGCACAAATCTTCATTAGGAATGAGAAGGAAGTTAAAATTAAAAGAAAAAGAAGAGAAAAAGAAAAGGTCTAGGTGATGAGTTCTTCAACAGAATAATTAAAAGAAAATTCATTATCCTCTCAAAATCTGCAAGATTCATGTCAAATGAGCCAAGTCAAACTAAATAGGATGATGAAGGGCCTGGTTATTTTCCAACACGGTTGCAATCCTCTTCTGACACAAAAACTGGAGCTAACTATATGAAAATATTCACTTTGTTATGATGTAATGAAGTAAATATCGGACATTCTGAAGTTGTTGTACCTGTGGCATTATTGAAAAAAAAATTTTAATTGAAAAAATAAATGATGCTGTCCTAAAGATTCATAAACTGGAGACATTTTTTTGGCCCTTACTTAAAAAATAGTATCTGATTCAAAGCTATTTACTGAGTCAAACTTTTGAGAGTAAATCATAAATCTACAACAGCAGGGCCAAAAAAACTCTTCTGAGTTCTTTTCAGAAGACAAACTGAAAAAATTTACCCAACACTAAGAAGATCAAAGAGCAATTTTCCACTGACTTTTGTGCAAACCAAAGTTTCCTAAACAAACCTAAATAGTTGTCTACCCAAAAAGACAATCACTGAATTTTTAAAAATGAAATTATCAGTATGACCATCTCAAGAAACATTTCAGTAGTGAACAGTCATCTAATGCCTATAGAGAAATAGACTACTC
The DNA here is from genome assembly GCA_004320125.1 of Scolopax mira. Classification (NCBI taxonomy): domain Eukaryota; kingdom Metazoa; phylum Chordata; class Aves; order Charadriiformes; family Scolopacidae; genus Scolopax; species Scolopax mira. The sequence continues at coordinate 112,891 of BJBW01002822.1, forward strand.
TTTTTGCAGTAGCAACCACACATCTGACTGACATTAGAGCTGGACTTCTGTTTATGTGGCACTCAGAAAAAAAAGTCAACGTTGATAATGACTTGTCCAAATTAGGAGAACAGTTCAATGTTGGGCAAAAGTAAAGAACATGAGGCCTTCTAGAATTTTTTCAATTAATCAGGTTGTCTTTCAAAAGTATCTACCACTTATAGTGTAACACCTTCCTTTGTCTTTTATTATAGTAGTTTTTTCAAACAACAAAAGCTTTCCAGGGAAGTATCTATCAATGTGAAAATCAAAGACATGCTATGTTCAAAGGAATCCAATGGGAATACCTATTTCATCTTCCTCCTTTGGGGCAAGATGAAGTGCATACCTAAGACCCCACACAGGTGTTTGAATGAGCTGTGCTTTTAAACTCCTGACTTACCTCCTTACATAAACCCTCTGTCTACAGGTCGTTATGTCTTATCCCATGTGCAGAAATTATACAAATTCCTAAAACCAGTTTTGATGTGCTGGAACATTTTCTGTTGCCCTGTCAATGTTTTCTCATACCAATCAAGAACTTTCAGCTTTTTAAAACTAAATTAATTGTTATTTTTTGAAACCTGTTACTCTGCTCTAAACACCATATAATTTTTTAAAGGGGCTATTTGGGAAGGGTCATGATACTTCTGACTACAGTTTTGTTCCATGTAAAAGGGAATGGAAACAGTGCCAGCATCAGCAGCAACAGAATTTGTTTGCCTTCCTCCTTCGGGAGCAATCCAACATGTAGAAACACGAGGGCTCTGTCATTTGTAGAAAGTGTGTCAATTTTAGTAAGACAGGATCCATCTGCTTCAAGATGAGCAGAAGATTGTGTGCATGATAATAACCTCTTTTGGGAGGTTGCAGAAGATCTCTGGTACGTTAGCATCACAGAGAAGATGCATAATACTACGTTTAGTTATTTTGCTGTAAGTCATAGATGTCAATAGTATGGAGTTTTTTTACACACAGTTGACTTCCATTTAAAGAAAGGATTACAGGGTTACTTGAAGAGATCTGAGAATGGAACTAGATGAATGGAGCCTTATCTATTGAAACGTCTGATTGGTGGTGGTGGTGGTTTACCTATGAAGTTTGGCCACTTTTCACAGAAATCAAACTTTTAACAAATCTCACTTAACATTATTAATATTGACTGAATTTCAGATATTTCAGATACGATGTGGAAGATCTTACTGCAGCAAAAAGACACTGAGTCAAAAGTGGGTGCAGAAGACATATCTTTTATTTATAACAGAAATAAGAGCAAATGTCTATTTTTCCAAGTTTATCTAGCTTACTGCTGACTTTTCATCTGCCACTGAAGACTTAAATAAGACACCACCAAACAAGTCACCAAAACCAGGCGAATTTACCTGTAGCTAATTTGTTTGAAAGTTCTTTCTGAGATTTTTCTCAGGAGTAATGTTATTTAAAATAATTTGTGTATGAGAAGGATGGATTGTAACTCTCTTCCACCACAGTGTTAAGGCAAATACAGCAATCAGCAATTATTAGAATAGAATAGATTTGGCACTCAAAATATTGTCATGTTAAGGTTGTGTTCTCCCTCTCCCCCTTCCTTCTTTTCAGAAGTGTTTTGCACAGTGGTTCAGTGATCCTTCTAAACCAGAGAATTATGATAAAATAGTGAAGCGATATGATATGCCACAGCACATAGAACAATAGAATGATACATCTACTGGTTGGGTGCATTTTCCTTTCCTTCTTTTATTTTTTTTCCTACTTTCAGCAACTTTCTAACCTGTTTTTAACTACTGCAGCGTGGTTTATGAAGCATAGATTATATTCTTTGAAATTCTTTGCATTAATCCTCTGCTGGAATATGGATGAAGAGCATGCACACCCAGCCCCCTGCTACCAAGTTATCTAGTACTGTAAAATTAGAATGCCTTTGATATGACACACTACACTGCCATGGGAAGAGGCATAGTAATAAAAGCTCAGCCTATGTAATACTAGTCCACAGTTTCACTGTTCCCCTTTTGTTCCACTAGTAGTCTGCACAGATAAAAGTAGCTCTCAGGTTATCGCATCAGGGACTGCCTTTATAATTTGTTGTGTTTTCCCCTGTCCTAGGAAAAGGCCCAATTAATTCTGCATTTTTACTTCTTTATTGCCTTTTTTTTTTAATTAATAAGGCTGTGGAATAGCTGCAAGACTTTCTTTTAGGAAAATTATCTGCTCTTTCAGCATCTGTTTGTAACTCAATTCACTTTTCATTACTAACCAATGGATGAGAATTTCCTTGCGCAGAGAGTAGCAATGGAAGCTTGCTTACTTGTGGATACCTGAACAAATACATTTGGAATATTAAACACCTGCTAATTAGAGGCAGATTTCCAAAATCAACATGTGTGCCTACTTATGTGGGGAAATTACAAATTCCTCTCCAGCTGGACAGGAGAAGTGATTCAAGGATTTTGGTTTCAGCAGAGAACATAGCTATATTTGTCTGGAACTGCTTTGTATGTAAGGATACCTCTAAACAGGATAACTGACCAGTATACATGGTTTAGACTAGTTATTTTCTACAGCTATGTCATTAGACGAGTCAAGCATAAGACAGGTTTTCTTCACAGCTTTATGGAATATCTTTATATGACCATCCATTTTCACTGTCAGACTGTATTTCTTTTATCTTAGTGTTCTTCCCAGATGGAGACCTAATCTTAAAACATAACAGCAGAGTGTCAGCTTGCACCAAGGTACCAAAGGCACCATTCAGTGAGTGGAGATTTTGAGAAACAGCAGTAGCAATGTTGCCTTTAATAAAGTATGAGACAAGTAGCAACAGCTTAAAATGTTGCCTTTAAATAACCTACTCTTGGCCACTAAATGAATATTAAATTAACACAATTATAACTGAAAAATACAAGGTTTTAAATACATTTCTAAGACTAATATTGGCATAGTGTTTGCCTTAGGAAAATTAATTTGTTATGAGTCAAAAATCAAATCACTTTTGAATTGAAAAATATTATAAAATTATTCTGTTTCAAAACTACAGGAATATCCTTATGTCTGCGTTACTTCTTTTAATTCTTTCTCAACTGCTGGTCATACATTCCTACATGCTATCGCTAAACATGGAAAAAAATGTCTCTGGCTTTTTTTTTTTCCTTTGAAATACATTCCAGGAATACAATTTTCTCACAAGTAGACTTGTAATGAACTTTTTTATAATGCTTATTTTTTCCCCCAAGATGTAAATATACCTGAAGGAATACTGGTGTTACCTAAAGGCATTTTATAGCATTTTTATAACATGTACCAAGCTTTCTGTGTATCAAAATTAAACAAAGTTTTTTAAAAAAGAAAAAGAGAACAAGCTAGCTATGCTTATCAGATATGTTCTTCAGAATAGATCCAATCAAAAGAAATCAGATATTATCAGTAGCATGAATTTCCAGGAGTAAACATTTCCCAACTCCACAAAGAAATGCCAGCAGAAGCAGCTGTGGTCCATTTTCCTGTAATTCCAACTTTAGATCAGCAAGGAATGTTGTTCAGAAACCTAGATATTTCTGGTCTTTCCTGTGTCCTCTCTCTCGATATGTCATACTGCCTATTCACTAGTAATTTAGTATGAATAGAAAAAACAAACAAACAAACACCAAAACAAAAACCCCTGGAAAAAAATCAAAACTCACAACCTTAAAAAATGAAGATACTCAAGAAGATGATGAAAATTTGAAATGGTGCTGTAACTGTTGGGAACAAAAAGTAAATGACATAGACTAATGTGTGAAGACACAAAACCAAGGTGTATATAAATTGATGGATGAATTAAAATGTTAAAATTAGAAGAGAGGGGAGAAAGATGGATAATCTGTCATTTTCATAATACATCAAAATTTGCTCATGATCAGAGATTTTTTTAAATCCCATTTTATCTCAAACTTCAGACTTCTGTCTGACTTGGTAACAAAGCTTCTGAATAGAAGGAATATAGCAGAAATGTCCGAACAGCCTTAAACATAGCATTGCAATTGGATGTTACTATAATAAAACTGCAACACTGTTCTGAAGCTGACACAGAAGCTCGTGGTTGTTATTCAATATATTTCTAAAAGATAGGTTCAATAAAAATATATTGAGTTTCTGCCTTACAAATCTCACAAGGCCACAAAAGCTTTATATATTTTATTGAATTATACCTGAAGCATAGATTTGTAAATAAAAATTATCTGTTCCTGAAACCTAGCAAGAAGATACTGTTTTATTCTCCAAAGTTGACGACTCCTTTTTTTTCCTGGACTCTAAGGAGCAGGCTAAAATAGCAGAAGATATTGAAGAAGTTTTTGACTATTTAAAATACTTGTCTGCTTGTCACAAAAATGCAGATGATTTTTTAAAAGTGAACAGTGCCATGGGATATTGTTACACTACAATAGGACAGTCTTTTTAATGTTCTTGTTATGATTTTAAGTAGGTAAGATTGTTGTGTACAGCTCTTGCTCTGTTAGTGAAGCATGAATAAAAAGTTTGTTGCTGAGATACAATTATTTTTTAAAAAAGCATTTAGGAATTGCTTTGTGTTTGGTTTGTTTCCAACCCTACTATGTCTTTTTGACACATCTATGGATCATGTCTATAACCTAAGTGGGCATAGATACACACTAGAAAGCAGTTAAGGTTCTCTCCAGTTTGAATAAAAGAAGATTCTAATTATTTGTTTAGTTTTCAGTAACTCACTGCTGTGGAGTCAGCGGATAACATTCACTTGGAAAACCTATGATTAAGCTGCAAATAATATTTGTCAGAAGTCTTTTGCTAGAAGACTTCACCTTTCAAGAAAATCAGAGGAGGAAAAAAAAAAAAGTTTTAATGAAATTTGGATGCATCTTTCCAACTATTCCAGAGTTTCTAAAATAGTGTGGATTATGGTTTTTCATAAACCCAGAAAACAGTGCTACAGCCAGAGATTGCTGCATGTCCTCTTGTAAGGTCACCCAGAGAGGGGTTGTATAAGTTAGAAAAGCAAATCAGAAGACTGGTGCCTCCCTGTGGAAACATTACTGTATTTTCACAGACAAATGTCAGACTGATCCAGCCATCAAAGGCAATGCTGCTGACTGATGTCTGAGCCAAAGACAAATAAACAAATCTAAAGATAACTTTAACAGAGCAAATATAAAAGGATCAAAGACATAGAGGAAAGGAGATGCATGCAACAGTAGCACTCATTTGGAGTTAAGCTGAAAAACAAGAAAATTCAAAGAGAGGGAGGGGGCATGATTTCCTACTTCCAAAATTTAGACATGAAACCTAAAAAGAGACATCAAATCATAAATCTGAGTCACTTCTTCATCACCACAGTGAGTTTAAGGGCAGTAAAGTCAGCAACAACCCCACTGAACACCCTGACAGCGTTCAAGCTGACTGGAAAGCAAACACTGTGATCCTAAAAGCATACAAAATTCTCAGCTGCTGCCAACTGAAATTTTGACTAGGTAGTCCTGCTGAGAAGTCACTCCCTCCAGTTTTCCACAAGCACCGCCTGTTATCGTGGGGTTACAAAGCTGGTCTGTTCTTGCCCAGTTAAGTGGTACAGTGCTTGATGAGTATGGACTATTTGTTGAAAAGACGATAAAGAAGGACAGTGTCTGGTTAGTGACCGGGTAGATTTGAAAGGCTTTGTGGATAGGAACAGAAAAGAGTATAAATGGATACAAAGCACAATTTAGGGGTTATCAAAGCATGAATTCTTCTCCGGATTCAGGAGATCCACAGCAGAGGTGAACTGACTCCTGCTTTAAATGACCCCTGCACAGCCCCTGCTGATGAGGGCTCAGCTTTTGATCCAGTCAATGTCATCCAAAGAATAATCTTTTAAGGTCCAAACCAGGTACAAAAAGACAAACTAATCCCCTGATCTCTAGCTCCAAACTAATAGCAATAGAGAGAAACCTTTAATATTGTGATATTAGCCTTATTATGATTCATAACAGAAATTCTGTCTCTTAACTGCATGTGAACGATATTCTTACTAGCTTAGCAGCTTTGATTTTTCATCATCTGACCAGTAGCTAACTAGTTACCTCTTTAAATAATCTACACAGTTAATTACAATAAAACTAGTTTGCAAGTACTGTTATTCCAGCAGGCAGTTGGAAATTTCTTCTTACAGATATATTGTATATTTTTTACAGTAAGAAGAGTTTTTGACAAGTCCTAGGACAATATCATTTTGTCATAATCACTAAATTGTATCCCTTTCACTGAATTTTACATAATGACTTCAGCAGAGATAGCTACAACTATTAACTTGAGTAACTCTTCCACAGTTTAATGAATAGGAAACCTCTCATGTCTCTGAAAATACGCACTTAAAGTTAGTAGCTTTCCAAAGCAATCTACAATGGAATAAACTGCAGCTTGCCTTACAGTGAACATGAGATTAAGATAGGATTCTTCCTCAGAAATATGAACAGGAAAAACTTACCACAACATAGGTGCCAACTACTCATTGATGACAAACAGGAAAAAAAAAGAAATTGTATTCTCTACCCTGAATGTGTTGATTCCTGCTGCTCTTTCCTTAGAAAGAGAACTTCAGCGAAACAGCTTATCCTTTTGTGACCTAAGGGACAGTAATAGGCCACAAGTTGTAGTTGGATATTGGCCAGTTGAAAACTGAGAAAATCAGAAAATTACTGTAGAATAGACCTTTTATAAGGGCAGAGAGATCTCATAATTTTTTTTCTGCTGTTTCCCATCAAAACATTTTGAAATAAGACTCTTTTTGAACAGATCTACTAGGAGCATTTACATATTGCTGTGACACCTTAGTAAAGTCCACCTCCCCTAAGACTGTAGCCAGAAAATCTGTAGCAGATTTTCAATACCTCCCCTTCTTGATGCTTTACAAATAAATTTTAAAACTATATTTAGTAGGGACAATGGTCAACATCCAGAACATCCAGGTTTACAGAAAGCCACAACACGTCCAGTGAAAAAGGGAGTTAAAGCCTTGCACACAGATGATGATTTTTTTTTTTTTAACATGTTTTCAGGAAAATACTACACAGAATGAGATTTAAGATAGTCTGTAAAAGAGTGTTGAATTCAAATTAAACAGTTAAGCTGTTATGAAGTAAATCACAAGAAAGTCAGTAAGAACAGAAATACCAATTACCGGAGAAGTGGAATCTGAAGAGAATATTAGTTCTCATTTTCATTTTTCGTTTTCTGCACCTGCTATGTATTATGCAGAATCCAGTGGTTGTTTATCACTCTGCAGTTCCATAAACATTCAAATATTAGAAAAGGTATTTAAGCACAATTTTCATTACCTATCTCTATATATTTACACATCCACATATACATACTGCTTACCTGTCATGTATCTACGGTTTCATGAGCTTTTAAGGTTCAAACTTCCTTGTGGTCCAGAACATTATTTAATGAGTTTCTTCTCCTTTAACTAGATATTAGGTTGAAATAGTTGATGAAACAGAGGAATCAAAGTATCTTTCATGAAACTGGAACGAGCTCTAGGAAAAACAAACACAGCAGGATAAGGATTCTGACAGCTCCTTTGATTAATGATTGTCTTTTGGGCTGTGTTTTCTTTTACTCAATATTTGCATAGATCCTGAAAAAGTCTATAAAATGCATAGTTTATAATATAAAATAACTTGATTAAACACAATATGTGTAGATGGAAGTAATGGGAGGGGGAGTGGAAGTGAGATTACCATAGGCACATTTGACTTCAGCAGCTGCCAATTTAGTATTACCAAACGTATGGTAATAATTGCATCAATAGATAATGCTAATTCTGGCCTCTCAGTTTAGTTCTCTGTTTCACAATGATCTTCAAGTAATCTCCAGTATTGCCTTGCTTGGTCATATGAAGACATTACAATGACAAATACAGCAGTTCCAGTTGTCTGTATACAAGAGAAATTAATTAAATTGCTGCGGGAACTGTAACTTTTTATTAAACATTGTACAGAATTACAATGTTAAGTAGTCCCATTAGATATTTGATGCTGAATATTTAACACTAAATTTCCTTCTGTCACTTTGGCTAAAGCAATTCCATGGTTCGTTTTTCAATTAGATTTTGTAAATTTTGTGATACAAAGGAACAAGCTGAAGTTTTGATAATTGCTTTGCACTTTTAAATACACCCAAAAGGAGGGAATAGCATTTTTACAGGTCATATTTCTTTCCAATTCCACATAATGAAGCTGTCATTGTTAATGCTGTACAACTGTTGGTGAATAAAAACTTTCCATATTAAAAAAAAAAAGTTTTCTGCCCTTACATAAACTTAGGAAATTGGAATTAAAATAAGATGCAAAATTAAAAATTACAAATATATTATCAACCTGTATTTTGATAATTGCTACCAGATTCTTGAAACTTTTCTGAACCTTAGTTGAGTTTTGCTGAAAGTTTGACTTCAGCTGTGTCTTCTATGTACTTGAAATTCTGGCTCATCCAGCTATCAAGACACATGTTTATACGCTTTATACAATTGAGATTACAATATGTGTAATCATTACAGGATCTACCTAGAGCAAAATCCCTACCTAGTGTTGCTGGAAACTTCCCACAATAAGAATTTAATTTCAGTAAACTAAATTCAGGATATATAAGAACATATAAAAGTCTGGTGTTTCCCTCGAATTAGTTTTCCGTGCACAGTTTGCTTCCTTTGTGGCCTAAATTAGCCTAGAAATAACAGCAAATTTAAGTTGCTCAGACTGAAATTTTCTATGTTGCGTGTCTACCTCAGACTGGTTTCTTTTTCCTTCAGGTTTCATTTGAAATAGTTCAGCCTACTTTTAGGGGACAAAAAGACAGTGCTTTACACTATGCTGGATAGCTTTTGTACTTTGAAGTGAAGGCTTGAAATCAGAATGTGAAATGTCTGGGTGTCAAGAATGTGCCTTTTGTAATCTCTGTGAAAATGCAAAGGGGAAAAAAATGTGGCAGGGCAGTAATATGCTCTGTTCCTCTGCTCAGCCAATTGAGCTGCTCAGTGTGGAACCTGGGGCAGGACAAGTTATGCGTGTGGGAGGGAAAAAAAGATCCTAGTTCTAACATTCCTTGGCAAAAATATGGCACATTGATCCTGGGCAGGTTTTCATCCCTGGTAGTTTGTGTAAGAGTTTTTGTCCTTTGCATCAATATCCAGGTCTGTGATTAGAATTTGTGTTAATTGGTGACGGTTGAAGTAAAATTCCTTGACTTCCCTGAGATATGTTGTCCATAGCACAATCTCCTAGAAAGGCAGATCTGCCCTGCTTCTGCACCTTCCACTCCTGAATGCTGCCCCGAATGTTGCTGTGCCTACCCAAGGAAATGGGGCAGAGAAACAATCTTTGATCAAGGCTATGCCGGACAGATTTATTTACTCATTTATTTCTGCACACTTAACCTCCAAACAGAAACTGCTTCCTTTAGACAGAGGGACAGTTTATGCCAATCTAAAAGTACACGAAACTATGGCCTTGGAATCGCCTTTTAAGGAAACAAAAAAAAAAACCACCCAAAAAACCCCACATTTTAAATGGTGTTTAACCAGGCATTAATTAGGTGTGAAACTCTGAGCTACTCAATTAATAATGAAATTACTGTCTAAAAATTTAAAGAAGCAAAGATCAAATAGAGATGAAACAGACTAAACCTCATTTTTATTCTTGCATCTTTATACAGTGGAGTACTTTATATCATTTAGTCTTTTTACACTTAAAGGAAAAATGACCTCCTACTGTTTTGGGAAAGCTGTTAAACTGGACCAAAACTGTCCACCAAGATATTGCCAGTTAAGGAGAGATTATGGAACCGCATCTTCAAATTGTTATTCTGACATGAAGTTGTACATATGGGAATATTTTTCAAGGAAAGGCCCAGTTCTCCATAGTTTACAGGAAATTTAATTCATTAATATAAGGATTTTCTACGTAAACGAAGATTCCTTATAGGGTTGTATTCCTATTGCAAAGGTAGCAGTGATAATCAAAGATAATACTGTATAATTCAAGGACAAGTGTGCTTTCATTTTTGTCTATTTCTCCTTTTTGGGGAAAGAATGATGACAATTTCATAACAAACTATGTGCATAAGGGTTTAGTTTGTGTGTTACTTAGTAAGAGCATGAGCTGGTCAAAATTAATTGAAATAAGTCCCTCCCACCTTTTTCTTGCAGTGAAGATGTGAAAAAAGGAATGATTTATGGCTTGATTCCTTTTCTTCTCCAGAGAGTAATTTCACTGCATTCTTGTCTTCTCTTTCCATCCCCTTTTATACACAAAGGGAGAAAATGCAAAACCAAAAGAATTATAAGCATAATATATTATGTATTATGTTTTATATTCAAAGACATTTTATTTAAAAATATATTCAAAATAAGAAATTTTAGAACCGAAAAAACATTGTAACTATTTCAAAGAAAAAAAAATATTTTCTAGTTCTTGTCAAATTGTCTAAAGATATATTTGATGGGTCTTCAGTTATAAAATTTTGATGTAAATGTACATATTAGTGACTTACTGTTTACATTTGCATTGCAAACACGCTCTTACAGTGGAGTCTACTGCCTTGGTTTTATCTGTTTTGTAAGATAATGTAGTTGGTGGTTCTAATAATCCCACTTTTTAAAATGGTAGGAAAATATTTTGTCATCATATAGCAGAAGACTGATTGCAAGAAATAGAACAGGTTATATTATCCTTCCAAGGGCATTTTTTATCTAAGTAAAAACTAAAAGAAAATTAAACTTTAAATAGTAAATTCTACAAGCAATAGAAAGTCAATTAAAGTAACAGCCTCTATTTTAAGACATTGTGATGATCTAACCTGTAAAGGATCAAGTAGGATTTATTAATATGGGTGTTTTTAACCATTTAGTTATCTAAAATATAATTCGGTGGAGTGTGTTTTTGAAAGTATGTGCTTGTTTCACGACCATGGAAATAACTTTAAACACCAGCTTCTTTCCCAAGATCTAATATCACCGCCAGCAGAAGCACTGAGTTGCATTCTGGGTTACTATGCTCTATTAACACCATTCAAACCCTTGAAGGAGAACATCCTACATAAAAATGTCCCAACTGATTATGACTTCCCTTTCTGGAGGTTCAATGGTGATAAATTTGAAGCTTGTTTTTTCATGTGTTGTGAACAAGAGCTTTAGGAAAACAAGAGTTTACTCAAAGGACAATGTTACCAAGTTAAGAGCCTACATCCAGGTAACTTATTTATAGCTCCCAAAATATCTTTAAGGAAGGGGTATTGCTATAGCCATCTTCCAGATGAGAAAAATGGAGATTTTTGTCACAGAATAGTAAGACATCAAGGCAAGTATTACATTTGCTTCATTTAAAGCGATGGGGTCTTTCTCTCTTTTAAGGCACCTGCCATATTGCTTTCTCTCTTTTTTTCTGCTTAATAATACTGCATAATAATACTTTCAGAGTAGTTAAAATCTCCTAGCTTTTCCTGTGTCCTTGGCTTATGTCAGGGCCTCAGCAGCCTGCGAGATGCTGTAGATGTGCACAGAAGCCGAGTAATTACAGTACTGTTGAAATTCTAAAGAGAGTTCATCATGGATGTTGAGAAATTAACTAATCTACAAGATAGGCTTGTGAATCTGTTTACCATCCAAACATGAATAAAAACATTAAACAGATGATGGTAAATCTGTTTTAAATCTGTAAAACTGTTAAATACTCTTGTAGACACTGAAAGGAACAAGTAAAGGCAGGAATACGGCCCAACATTCACAAAGTAAAGTCAATCTTGTATTTATGCCCTTTCAGCTGAAAATAGATGCTTAAAATTTACCAGCCTAGAATTTGGTCTCCTCCACGAGCTCTCCTGTACCAGCCTGGAAAAGCAGCCACAAAAATTTCTTTCAGCCATGCACTATTTATACAGTATTGCCATTTTTCTGACCCATATTCTCAGACCATTAAGACAGCTAACACACTGTTGAACCCTCAGTCTCAGTAAAGAATCAAGGATTAAAGAAACATCTGCTACTGTACACTGAAAGATCTAATCTCAGTTTTACAAAACTCAACTTTTATCATTACCTTCCCTTTCCATTATTTTAACCTTTCTCTGTATAGAGGTACAGAGAAGTGTCAATAACCTTTGAATTTGTTTTATCTCTCCAGTTATCTCCTTTTTAGCTCTTTTCTTTAAAGAATGGCAATTGCTACTGCAGGAACATCAGTATTACTGTTGCCCAAAGTAGATTTCTCCCAAATGTATATGTTTAAATGCTAGCTCATTTCTATATGGTAAAATTAATGGCTGCATGCCATCCTACCACCACCATGAGGCTTATCCCAGGATGCTCCTGGATTTCCATCAGTGGCTGCTAGTAACACATTCTATCTCTGATCTGCCCTTCCCCTCCATGCCCCTGATGATTGATAGTGGAAGAAAAGGCCATTAGGAGTTACCCAAGGAAAACCGAAAATCTGAATTGTCTGTACATGGCGAGGGGGAGGCAGGGCGGGCAGGGGGAGCTTGATGAGTAAAGAGTTGGGGGAAGAAACGCAAGCAACTTTTCTGCCTCCTGTGATACCCTTTAAAAGATTATTATAATCAAAGGTGATATGTTGAGGACATCTAGGAAGCAAGGAAACTTAGTTACAATCAATTTAACAGATTTCAAAATTTCCACAGACATCCAGCTAAATTACACAAGCTGCTAAATACAGCGTACCTCTATCAAAATGCCTCATCTTCTAATAAATCTGAATTGCTTACCTCAAAAATGCTTTAGGTTGTTTCTATTCACAGAAAACATTGGTGATAAAAGCTCTGTATTTGGAGAAATTCTGCTGTTTACAAACTATCCTTTTCTCCTAAACACGAAGTAACACATTAAGTGACTCCCTTTCCCAGAAACTATTGCCCAAAGAGACATTACTGGCTCTCACTTCAGGGTGGTGGCATCATCTGATTCACACCTGGGACCAGTTGACCATTCAGTCTCAGCTGCATCCACTGTCAGACCCAGGGCATTGCCTTACCTCTTGGCCTTTACTGTTGATCCTGAATCTTGTGAGCAACAGGACTGCAAAAGGCACTAAACCAGCCATCTAAATCATGTTGATAGTCTTAAAAAATAAAGAAAAAGAAAACCCCAAAACCTACAACCCTAAGCACAGTGCTCTTGCGGTACTGCTATTTGGTGCTTAGAAAGAGAGGAAAGAACTGCCCTTTACTTGAGTACATGTACACCAGTAGTTCTCTTCTTCAGACAGGGAGGAGGAAAACAGCCCTGTTTCCTCAGAGGAATTCTTCCTGAAATTAGTAGATTGCTTCTGCACAGGACAAATGGATTTTTGCTCTGGAACTGATCATTTGTTTCAGATTGCACTGAAGGATAAAAGTAAAAAATTGCCAGCAACACTGATGAAAGCATAAAAAAAAATTCCATAAGTTATAAGCACAAAACAGAGCAAAAACATATGTTTTATAGTGAGGCTAAAGGCCTATTAGAAAGGGGTGGATGGAGATGGTGATGATAATGAATCTTTTCTTACCTCGGCTGTACAGAAAAAGAATACACATTATGTATTTTATAATTAAAAACTTTACTGATAGAGGAAAATAGAAAAAAGATCTCAAATTAGTGCAAGAGGAGAGTTGTTAAATGACTTTTTTAGTGTAAAATGTATGAATAAGTCTTGGAGTAGTAAGTGGAGGATAGGATTCTCCTGCAGAGTCATGTGCCTGAGACTATGATACTGTAGTCTCCCTTTTTTGTATTCATAGTTTACCCCTTTTCTCTTAATATTAAAGAAATTACATACAAATTGCTACAATCCACCCAACGGGGCATGAGAATTGCCTCTGGTAGAGAATGAAGCTGAACTGGGTTTCTTACAGTCATGTACAAAGACATTAAGCGTGGCTATTGTGTGAGCAGAGAAAGCAGTGAGAGATATTCCTCTTTCTCTCTTAAATGACCTGTATCCTTTAGTAATGACTACTGTGTTAGGATCCATGAGGCAGAAAGTGGAAAGGGAGGAAAATAACATTTCTCTGGATAGCAGTTCTTTTTGAGCATGAACTAGAATACTCAATCCTATCAAAACTGAAACCTTTTTAGGCATGAACAGAAGCAGTCCTCTATGTGCTTGTGGAAAATTGAGTTTAAAAAATATAACAGTATTAGAAGAGTGAGGCTGGAGCTGCTTGAAAATGTTTAGGGTTGCAATTTAGGATTATTTTTTATTTATTTATTTCTGGCTTTAATGGATTTGAAATATGTGATACGATATACTGACTAGCTTCCAAGTCTTGGTCCAGAGGTCTTACAAACTTTTAGAGGTTGGTGTTAGTATCAAGTTTTGATTCTACCCAAGCCCTGGATAGTATTCTCATAAGCAACTGTAAAAGTGAGAACTTAAGTCCTACTTTCAAAGAACATTAAATCTACTGAAAAATGCATGCTTAATCACTGGGACAGGGAAGTGGACAGAACTGGGAGAGAAGGGCATTTAGTTACTAGACTACTGCTTTCAAAAGAAGTTCTACACCACATCTGTGCTGTGCAAGGAACTACTGTTTGAAAACCTCTACCTTTCCACTTATTCATCATACTGTGTCTGAAGAAAATATCAACTCATGACCTGGAATTACTCTCCCTGCACCCACACTGCTTCTCAGATGTAGAAGCAGTATGGTTGGTGCTAGACTCAGTACTCTCCAAGCAGAATAGATGTCTGACCTCAATTTTAAAATCAGTTTAATTACTGAGCCTCTACATCCATTATGAAGTACTAAATAAACTGAAATAATGTAATCAGTGGGTAAAAATATGTCTCTCAAAAAATGGTGGGAGTAACAAGGTCATATTTCTGCAGTTATACTCAGTGATGGCAGAAGACTATTTTCTGCAGTTGCTCTGGGGATTTGTCTTATACTTATCTACATAGTAAACCCTGGTTCTGGATAGGGAAGTACTTTGCAGAAAATTGAAAGTGCCCAAGTAAGAAAAAAAGTTGATTCTTCTTATATAAGTTTGAGGATGTTGGGGGTGGAGAAGGTGATTTCAGGGCATTTATTCTTGGTGCGAGGCAAAGTTTGGGACATTTGGTAAACAGTTGTGACACTTGCAGAATTTTTTAGGCTGGTATCAGAGCTCTGAACCAAGGAGCAACAAAAAGCTTAACTTGATTCCTCCCCTAAAGTTTATGGAACTTTTAGCTGTACCATATTACCAAAATAACTTTTAAGTATTGCCATTCTCAATCAGCTAGACATACTAAACAAACACAACTACGTTGCCTGTCCCAGGACAAGGACTCATTACACTGGACCAATTGAAGTTGTATGAGATAATAAAGTTAGTTATTGACACCCTGTATGTAAAAAATTAAGAAAAACTTTTCAAACTAGCAAGCATTTTTATTACTAATGCTCTTCTGGAAAGATCAGTGTTTGTGCTGTCCCTGCAGAATAGAGACAATCACTTCAATTTACATTTTATTGATAATCACCAAGTTTTTGCCAAAATAAGTTGATTTCTCTCATGTTTTATGTTTAAATATGTTTGTTTTCTCATGAGCTCTTTAATGGACATGATTTGGAAAGAAAATAGCTGTCAGTTACATTTTAGAATGTGGTTTTGGCAGAGACATTTATTTTCTGAGCATTCCAGTCAAATCTGTCTAAGAACTGATAGGCCAAGGTCAAACCACGGTAATCTTTGAAAGTAAATAATTAATCTTTTCAAGTGTTTTGACAGGAAACAAACTTTTCTAGCTGAAGAGCTGTAGAGATACAGTGCATGGTGAGGTGTGCATAAGGAAATATATGTATGCATGTGTACAACTGTGTGTATATGTATATATAACCGCATTAAAAGCTAGAAACAAATGTAGCTTCTGCTTCTAATGTCATAGTCTAGAGGATCCTTGCTGAAGTGTAGGCTTTATACTATTATATCCTCATTTCTATAGGAAGTAGGGAAAATGTGTCTGGGGTGCAGCTTTCAGGAAAGTACTTATTTTTACAAAACTTTGGGGAACAGTGCATTTCCTGCTAAAGAGAGGAGTAACACAAATAGTGGGATACATAAATTTTTAAGGCTCATGGTTTACAGCATTTTAAGAAGTGATTGATGGATCAAAAATATTGTGGGTTAAGTGCAGATATGAATGAAATCTTCATAATTTACAGATCCTGTCCCTCCAGTCTGTGATTCATTGGGGAATTATGTTATCATATTATTGATAATTCTGCTGTCTTCCCAGAAGAACTACAGAAGATAATGCTGCTTACTAATGAGACCAGCAAAAAGAAATGCATGGGAGATGAACTCCTACCTATCCATTCTTGCCTGGGGCTACACTTCAATGCAATCTATTAGTCTCCTTGCAAACTGTCATGTTGGACTGCCATTGTCCTGAGGACAAATATGATGAATAGGGTCCCAAACTTTGGTTACAAGATGTAAAGTTTAAATTTAATTTATTCCTAACTCTCAAAAGCAAAAATATAATTTTCCCAACAGAGTTTGATTCATTTAAACAACCAGATGGAAACAATACTAACAACTTTTCTGTTTTCCCCTATAACTAAAGCATAACTGTCCTGGTTTGAGGAAAACCAGTATCAATTTCCCTTTCCATACTTTTACTTTTCAGCTGAGCCTCTTCTAACTAACTGAACTCTCTGAAATTAATGACATATTTTTCAGACAGTAGTCCACTTCCAAAGTGATAAGGCCTTCTCAGGCAGAGAGGCTCCTGCTTATAATTATTGCTGTAACAACCAAGGCCAGACCACTTAGTTATTTACCTCATTCGAGGATCAGAAGCAGAACAGCATAGAAGGGACACACTTGCAGGGAGGAGTGGACAGGACAGATGACCCAGAACTGACCAGCAGGGTATTCCATCCCATCTGCATCATGCTCAGTATAAAAGCTGATAGATCAAAGGGTGAGCACTCTTTCTTCAATTGCTGTTATCCAAGGAGGACTGTGTTCATCTGCCTTTGATCCCAACCCTAGCTGGCATCTGGTTTTGGTTTGGTTTGGGCTGGGCTGGCCACTGAAACAAATGACAGATGCTCTCTAACTTCTCTCCTAAGTGAGAAAAGAGAAAGAGAAATGTGAGTTTAAAAGAAACTAAACTCCTTTAATGAAATACTAATAATAAAATAATAAAAAGTATATATATTCTTAATAAAATAATGAAATTTATACAATATATACAACCCATATGAAGCTCACAGGATGATGGTCATGTCACCAACAGACACTGGGGAAGTCCCAGAATGGACTCAGTTGTGGACAGGAGCTGAACTCAGGAACTGGTTTCAGGAATTAACAGGTTGGGATCAAAGGCAGATGAATAGAGTCCTCCTTGGATGACTCCTGGCAGTTAGTCGAATCTAGAAGAAAGATCATTATTCTCAAGGCACAGCGAGATGTCTTTTTATTACAAGAAATATGCATTTGTAAGGGTTATATTCAAAGAAAGGAATGTAGATATTTTCACCTGAGAAGTGAGCATGTTGCTTCCTTTTTACCATGCCTGTGTGTCAAATAAACATTAATCAATTTTTATCTTGAAAGTTTGTTCCTGAGAGCACACACATTATACAATTCTCAATGCTTATTATTTCCTCAAATAGTCAGATGTATTAATATGGATATTAAAATCAACAAAGTTTTTTTGTAGTTATATATTTAAGGATACATGAGGACTCTGGATATTGGAATGTCATGCATGTCTTCAACTCTATTTCACCTATAATCACTGTCTGAAGATCTTGTAATTGCAAAGAGTTATTAGATATGAAGTTACAGTCAAGGATCACAACAGTATTAAAGATCTGTGTTTGTCCTTTTATTGTTCTGTTGTTCTCAAATTAGTCAACTCTACAAATAACGTTTTTTAAAGACCTCTCATCCCTGCCACCTGGTTTCACAGTTTTCTGCAGCCCTCAAACTTGGAAGAACTACTGCTTTTTAAAAAGGTAGATTTTAAAAAAATAGGCAAGTTTCATTTAATATTTGTCTCGAAGTCTTACAAAGCCTTGGTCTGTCTTTGCATGAAAGAATGGAGGGTAGATTCCATTCCTCCAAGAAGTAGCACACTGATATAAAAGAAAGCATTTAAGAGCAATACTGCCTGAAAGGGAAGACAAAACCCCAGTTTGTCAATAATGTTGCTACACTTCCACTTACTAGAACTATTGTATCTACATGCAAAATGCAGCCTAAGATGGAAAAATTGGGGTTTAGAATTTAGAAATTTAGACACTTGGGTTTACAGGTATTATTTTTTTTTTATTTCATATAACAGCAACGATGAATGCAGTAACATTATGTGGAAAATATATTGGATAAATTGCACATTTTGACATTTTGACCTGCACATCCAGGTTTGAATATCTGTTTAGAGAAAGAAAAAGGTAATTAGATATAATTTCAGAAAATAAGATATAGATAATAAAAGGAACAACTTAATTATTGTCATGGAACAAATTATGTGGGGTTTTTTCCTTGATTCTAATGCATATTGAAAAAGAATATTTGGGTGTATTTCCACTTATGAGAGCAAAGCAGCATTATGATTTTCAACTTTTTACATTAAAAAATAGAGCAGCTCTTTCCTTCCATTAAAGAGGGAAATAGAGCACCTTAATGTTCAGCTATTGAACAGATACCGCATTTGTGCAAAATGCAAAAAACATAAACAAGAAGATAAGACAATCATTACCAGAAAAGTGGATTTCTCTTTAGTTCTCCCTGTAATTTAGGCATTCAGTCATATAAATATTTGTCTATACCTTACTGACCTGAGGAGAAAGTTTTATTTGGATTTTTCTGAGATGAAGCTTCACTGAAATGGCACAATTATGGGAGTCAGTTGACTTGGGAAGAGGTACTGCCTTCAGTTTTCCCATTCTGCTGCTCATTTATGTAAGTGCACCCCACTTATCCATGCATCAGTCATTCACTTCTGTGTTCCAACCATTAAGAATAAACATCTGCTAAACTTCTCAGACTAAAAGATAGCCTAGTAATTCAAATTACCACAATTCATTTATGTGTTTCTCTCCAGATTCACATATGTATATCATTACTACTTCTGGATATCACACTGCAAATGACTTCCATTAATTATGAAAAGATGCTGTTAATAAGCATTTCAACAGTAAGAAGAAAAATTAATTTTCACTTTAGAATTTTTGTTTCATCCATCTAAAATCTTAATAAGAGTATATCTGCAAATTTTCCATTTTTTTTGCATTTTTTAATTCAAGCAGCCCTTTTTCCTTAGTTATTAGGGCTGCAGAATCAAATATATTTCTATTATATTATTTCATAGGAAACAAGTAATTTGCTCTCAGATTTCAGCCTGTATGCATATTCAGAGAAAAACATAAAAAGTGGTGGTACAGAGCTTGTTTTTAAAATGGAAGCTCCTTGGATCTACTTTAATTCAAAACTTGTTCTCTTTTGGTGTTAATCATTCATTTATAATCTCACTTAAAATATTAGAAATAACCAATACAGAACTCCCATGGAGAAAACAAGCTTTTAAGAAAAAACTAACAAAACAGAACAGAAAACAGGTCCAGCATAAGAAGAGAAAGGGCAGGGGACAAACAAGGGTAAAGCTTTCTCAGATACTGTAGCCCTCAATTGTTGCATGCAAGGTGAAATAGGGTAGTACAGGTCAAAATTATGCCACAGAAATTGATCATAAATCAAAGAATCATCAATAATGCAGTGGCATTGCACTTTTCTGTATGTAATTCCTTATAGAGCTTTGTTTTTACCAATGTCAGAATGAAAACACTAACTTTTGTCTCCTCCTTACTTCCTCCCCTAATAAGGAATAGCATCAATAGTTAAAATGTTGATTTTGGCACAAACAAGATTGTATTTCAGGACCCCCAAAAGCTTCTCAATGAGCCCTGTATATTACATTTTTCTGTTTTCACTGAGTCTGAACAATAAGGAACCATGTAGAGAATCTGTTTAAACCACATTTTCTTCCACAACTATTTTTCTACTTCATGTACTACCCAAGTATGTGACAGGTGACTTGAATCCAACACATTTAGAGATCTGTGATACAGGCGGCAATTTTGAATAACTGGTTTAATACTTGAGATAACAAGACAGGTCAAAACAAAGTATAAACAAGAATAGCTCCTCAAAAGGCCAAGAACTTGTTGTAAACACACATGCAATCTTTACTCTGGCCATTATCATCACTCTTTGGCCTGCCTTTTTTAGGCAAAACCAGTAATACCATGTTTATATCCTGTTTTGTTGTATTGGTTAGTGGTGCCTTAATATTTAAAAATATCTGTCTTATTCACAATCGCAGAATGGTATAGTTTTACTTTCCATGGGCACACTGTAAACTATGTGAATATCACTTATTCTCAGTTTAAGTGTTATAGTTTACATGACGTGCTGTCAGATGCCTTCCAGATTTTGAATATACACTGTCTACCATGCCAACTGTTAGGTCTGTTATACTTCGAAAGAGCTAAGATTTCTCACAACTGTTTCAGCCTCTGGCCTCAGTGATCAAATCTCAATATGCAGATTTGGAATGCCAGACATCTATACCCAAGATTTTTTTACTTGCCCTTTATAAAGAAAATCTCTGGTCTTTTTAAGTCTCAAGTGAATATATTTCTGACTTTTAAAAAAATCCCCTATATTGCATGCCAAAACTTCACCATATAATTGAATATGACTGATCTTCTGCCAAGGCCTGAAGAGCAGGGAGAACTGCCTGCAGACGTTTCACAATTTCTCTGAGTAAAGCATGTCACTCAAAACAATTTCTTTTTGTGTCTGTCAAAACTTCATTTTGAAGTTGTACCAAAGAAAAAATCTGGTGCTTTTATTAATTACAAAGCAAACAATTTGATCATGACTGCACCCACCTTACTACAATCTCAAGTTTACACTGGTAACCATGGTTTGCTTTGGTGTTTTCTTACTCTGTTTTCTTGCCAGTAAAACCACTGACTCCAGGAGAAACAGAATCTGCCTTCTGGATGGGTAGTTCTTTGTTTGACAGGGACAAAGCCAAGACCCTCACATCGGACACTTACAGTTTCAAACTTCAAACACTACTGTGTAAAGTTTTAATGTTTGCACAATAATATTATTATTGCTCCCACCCTCACCCTCCATACAGTAGTGCTGCTGCCACAGGCTTCTTTTATTCGGAGCACACAGGATAAATCTGGCGTGCAGACCCTGGTGTTTAATGGGCATCCATCTCTCACTGGTGCTGCCTGAGATGTTTAAATTCAAGAAAATCCTGCTACACTGTTATATTCCAACCCTTACTTATTACCTCTTAGCAGTAAATTATTGCTTACTTTTGAAGTTTCTAGCAACAGTTTTGTTATGTGAAGCCAACAGTCTGCATTCAGCTACAGCAGTATCACTGAGGATCCATACTTAGCGATTTCTGCAGAATCACAAACAACTTTGTCTTTTTTGCTCTTAAGCACTGATTCTTTGAAGTGACCACTCCATGCTGGAGTGATTGATTTCTGGCAGACAGAAAACAAGCAAAGTCCTCCTCTCTGTCACTGCTGTGGTAGGCTTCTGAAACAACACAAAATATACTCATGAGATACCATCCCACTTACCGTACTTATAATTCTCTGGTGGTACATAAGAGGAAAGGAAACTAGGGAGGGAAAACTGCACTGATCCTGCAAACAGAATTCTCCCAAGCTTGGACTGTTTGATATGAATCAAACTTGTATCATAAAATTAAAACACAGTATTTTTCCCTGACATGCCTGCTAGGAATTATATGACTGATACCTTTCTCCCAAGCACTGATGGACACCTCACTAATACCATCCTAGAGGGACACCTGTGCCCACACATCTAAGATGAACAAATTCATGCTACTGCAGATGGTGAAGATGATCCTGCCAGCATCCCTTACTCTGTGAGACAGGAGGAAAGCTCAGTTTGGAAGCTCTGCTGATCTGGACAGTGACAGCACAGCAAATTGCTAACTCAGCCATGCAAGTTTTAATAACAGGCATTTGCATATGCACCCTGTCATAATTCCAACTCTACGTTGTGGAGTAAAAATGGGAAAACGTGGAGTCATGGAAAAACTTTATTTGGTAAAAGTTTGTATTATTGTATAGTGTCCTTCTGTCTCTAAGATGAGAAGATAATCATTTAATAGGCATGCTATGCACAGCATGGATGAATAGTGTCCAGCAGAATGAGAACAATACAGTAACAGGCTTCAGTATTTCAGAGTGATGAATGCTATCAGCTCTGCCGAAGATGCTTAGAAACACACAAATGAAAGTGATTAATTTCAGAAAGTTGCATTACCGAGTGTATCTTAATATAAGCATGTGATAAATGCTAAATTGTGCTGCCAATAGAGTTTCAGTTCACCTTGAGACTGATAAGGTAAAATATACATTATGCTGTATTGTATTCATTAAAATCAGTTCCATATAAAATTCTAGGTGGGTGTTTTATTAAACTGTAACAGAAGATGACCAGAGTTTTACATCATACTGACATAAATATTTTATAAAAATTTATATTTTGTGTTGCACAGCACTTAATAGCCTGTTAATAGTAATATTGGGATCCAGCTAGAAAAGAAAAGGCTTTCAGGAAACAAAGAAAAAATAATCATTTAGTAGGCTTCTGCTGAGTTATATCTCTGCTATCTGTTCTGAGACACCTTTTGTAGACTAGAGAAAAAAAGTCCTATTTTCTGTACATAACCTTTGGCAAAATATGGGTTTAATCAATCCCTCATCCCCTTGTTAAATCATTTGAATAAAGGGAGGTTTCAAATGCACAAATGCCAGCCAGCTGTTTGATTCACCTGAGAATAAGGAGTACATTGTCTATTTTCTATTGTGTTTTTCAAAAAGTCCTATTTTGCCCGTTAAGAAGTAGTTACAACAGAAGGTACAATTCCAAACAAGACCGGGCACAAAACTGGTCATTTGGGATCCAATGTAACAAATCACCAATATCAAAAAAGTAACAAAAGAAAGGGATGGCAATTAGATTTGTCCAAAATTTGAAAAGGTCAAATGCAGAAAAGGAGCAGGAAATGTTCAGTCATATTATGGGAACTTTACCTTGAACTGAAGAAATTTGTCTCCTTTCTCGTGAGAATATGAGATGAATAAAGTTTGGGAGGATTTTTGTCCTGGGAGCTAGAGGTATCACAAGGAGCTCTTGCAACAAAGGAGCACACTGTAATACCAAAGTGAACTTGTACACCAGCACACCAGAACCTTGGTTGAATATTACAGGCACGAGCAATTCCTCCACAGATCTCACTCCTGACCAGTGAACGTGAGCAGCTGACAATAAGCTATGAGCCTCCCCTCTTTGCTGTTCTGAGAGATTGCCAGGTGGTGTGAAATGCTTCCTATTGTGCATAGCATAAGCTCATTACCTGTGTGAAGATATAAAAAAAGAGAAAGGAAGCCCATTGTCCTGCCTGCCCAAAACCCGGCTAAACCTGCAAGACCTATGTACAAGGGGATCTCCGAGGAGCTTATGGCTAATGGTTCCTGTTGCACACTGCCAAGTATATTGCTGTTCTAAGCAAACAGAGCAACACAAATGTTGTTTGGTTTGTTTTGCAATAACTACATTACCGTGTCGACACAGGTTGAATGAGCGAATAGAGCCTCATTGCATTTGATATTTCCTAGACACACTGCAAAGATATGCTCCACCTTAAAGGGATAATTAAAATAAAAGACAAGTAGATGAACAAATGAACACTCTGAAACTAAGCAAGAGAATGAAAAACTATCTTGATTTTCTTAGTGTGTCAATACTGAACAGGTTCAGAATCATATAACACAAATCTTTTTAATGTCCTTTTTTACACATGGTCTGCTCAGTGCCAACTGCTCTCTTTCCTTTTTCCCAAGAATCCAGCCCTTGACCTACAACAATATGGTGATTTTTAAAGTTCTGCAAGAAGGTTGACTTAGTTAACCCTGATGCACAAGGAAGCAAACAAGGCATTCCTAATGGCCTCATGAAGAATGTCCTACTAAAGAGTATTTTAATCTCCAATCCCACAACAGTTCATTGCAAAGTTTTTCCTGAGATTTCTTACTTCTCACACCACAACAATAGCAGAGCTATTGTTAACACTGCTCCTGAACACATTCCCATAATCTTGTCTTTTCCTTCTGTAACTGGAAAACCAGGAAACATAAACCTGTGTCTGTATCCCTACACAAAGGCAAACAACCTCTATAAGATATTCTTTGGCTAAAGGTTACCTATAAGTTGACCATATATTCCTGCAGCCCACCAATGTATGTATCTAAATAGATCTACTGTTTTTTTCTCATTTTTAAATGTATTTTCAATTGTGAAGTGATCATACATATAGGCAACACGTAATTTACCGAATTTTACTGAATCCTAGTATTTCCCTGCCTTCTATTTAGAGGCATTCATTATGGGTTTGGATGCTTTACCTTATCCAAAAATACAACAAAAATTCAGTAATTTTCTCTCAACATTGCCTTCATGTGTGAGTACAGTGAAGAAGAGGCTTACAAACCTAAGTTACCAGAAAGAAGGGAATGTGGTGTCAGAAAAAGGGGGGAGAAAAAGATTTCTCAAAGTAAGTCCGCATAGGCGTGTAGCTGACTAAAGAGCGCAAACCTGTTGATGTAATGTAGGGTCCTTGGAGGAATCCAGTTTGCTCTTCTTGGTGTGATTACCAGCTATGTCTTGATGTCCATGTCAGAAGTCAAATTCCATTGACACTTTTGCATATATAGGTAGAAATATTATTACCAGCAAAGCAGTGTCCGTTGGGAAGGTTGGCAAGTCAGGCAGAGATTGCAGTTAGTTCAGTTCCCAAGCCTGTACAAGAGTGGTGCCTTACAATAGTACTTTTTCTATGAGATTTTTTTTCCCACTATTTTTGTCTTTAGTTTTAGAGTATTGTTCTTGATTATTAATTTTAACTAGAGCTGTATTGTGGTTAGAAATTAGTTTCTACTTTGAATCATTAAGGGCATGACCTTTATTTGTTCCATCACAGTTCTCTGTGATGGATATATCTCTAAGGATATATCATTGTAACTTACTTTGGAAATTGCAAAACCCAGGATATTTTATTTATATTTTTCACCTATATTTTAACTATTTTCTCTTGTTAACAGGATATGTTTGTGAGTTTAGAACATAGTTTCGTTGAGGATAGAAATGTCTTTTGCTGTGTAAAGTTCTCTGCTGTGCAAAGTTGCAATTGAATTCCTGGCCATAAAACTCATATTAAGCACCTGAGTACAATACTTAGCATAGCCTAGTTTTATATAGTTTTACTCGTATAATTTTCTTTTAAGTATATTTTCTTGTCGCTATTTGTGCTTTTATTTACGATTACTCTGAAAAAGGTGGTCTATTTAGTCTAAAGCGTTAATTTCCTTTAAAAAAATAAATCTGATCCTCTTCCTTCCTTTTTTAACATCTCATGGTTCTTGGACACTGCATTTCATAGTATTCCTGAAGTCAGTGGGTAGTGTACACCATTAAAAGACATGTGATTTATCTATATAAAAATCTACTTCTTAGCCTTGAAAAAAATAACTAAAGGAAAACATCAACAAGATTTAACTGTCCTCTGTAGCAGCAAGGATATTTTTTATGTTATTTAATTGGGGATACAGAATAGTGGATCTATTAAAGTATTTCTGTTTCTGGTCTAATTGATCTGCTCACCTCCAGTCCTATGGAGGCCATCTTCAGTAGAATTTCCTGCACTTGAGACTTGAATTTGATAACAACTTCCCAAATTGCATCCCTTATTTTTTATGTATGTTACATTTTAGCAGTCTTCTGCTTTAGAATTTATTTTGCATTTGTCTTATGAATTCAAACAATTCATGGTAAGTGTAAAAAATATATAAATCCTGCCTCAGGTATGATATTCACTGAAGTCTCTAGGCACTAGGTCTTTTTCCGATTGAGCTCAGTAAAGATAGACTCTGGTCTATTCTGAAGTTCATATTAAGGAAGTAATTAACTGCTGATGGAGAATAGCAATCTAGGCAAGGACCTAACAGTTCAATTAAAAGGAGTTTATAATAAAAAGGAATAGATATAATTTGTTTTCTTGTTACAGGACTATGTTTTGAATAAAATGATTTCACTTAGTATCTGAATCCCCAAGTGAAAAATGCCATCAAGGAATTTCAGTTGCAAAAAAGTATGCTTTAAAGTATTACCATTATCATCTCTGAATTCACAACACATGTGAGGGTTTCACTAGGTATCAGTCCAGCAGAGAGACAAAGCACTAGAACAGAGAGACAAACCACTTCCCACCCCTCCCCTCCACCCCTCCAAATTTTAAGAATCAGTGAGCACGTGTCTAAAAGATGTATACCTGTAGCATTCTGATGGAGAAGGTAAACTTTAAATCATATACCTCCAGTGGAAAAAAATCAGTGTGAGTTAATAAAAACAAAAGGAGTTGTAATAAGAAAGGAGTAAATGGCAGAAGAAAAGGAGACTGGTTAGAGTCTAAGATAAATGCCGCATTAAGAACAATCCAGAAGCAATACTGAAGAATCAGCAGTGGTAGCGTTGTTGAAATCTGCATACAAATATTTTCACATATATATTTTGGGGGAGGCAGGGAAGATGACATAAAAATAAGGTGATTGACATGGGATTTTTGCCAAATATGGCATAGGTCAGATCAGGTATTATTGCATGTCGGCTCCTAGTGTCAATTTGTGTGCAGTTCAGGAATTTGCCCTATAAGCAAAAATTGTTCATTGAGCTAAGAACAGCAGGTCAAAGAGAAACAATCTTCTTCCTACAGTATGTCGCATTAACTTGATCTGAATATAACCCAGGTAACTGGAGAAATTCTTACATGGAACAATCAGAGTCCAGATACAGGGAGACTGCATGAAATATCATCTGCTAAATAACATGGAAAACCTCGAAAAAGGACATGTCGCAGGGCAAACTTTTTTTGATCAGTGACCACAACTGTAGGGACTGTATCTTAAGATGACGTACAAAATAATCCAGAAGAAAAGCAGTCATATGAGAGCCTTTTATTCCTCATCCCTGTTGTTGCTCTTCTGCATTGGTAGTGTCCTATATCTTCTATCAGCAAGACCCTACACGGGTTCAAGAATTTGATGGTACATCTTTCTAATATAAAACCAATGTAAATTGTATAATCATTATTACTACTCTTCTCATCTATCACTTCTGCTGGATGACCTGTTGATAAGCAACCTGGGAGGATTACTTAGCCTTCTCGGCATTTGCTGAGCAGAGAAACAAAGGAAAAAATAACTTGCCCAGACAAGAAGAACCTACCAAGGAGAGCCAATTCCATTCCAGAGAGAGGTTGTTGCCTCAAAACAGCAGAGTGAAAGAGCAAAGACAAGATCTTTTCTTCAGCAGGATGGAAAAATCCTTTCCAGGAAATGGTGGAAAAAATGAGCAGCTGCTCATCTTTGCACAGATCCAATGGCCCTTCTTACTCTGTTAGATGCCAACAGAGGAAGAGGATGCCAATCAGCAACCGAGTAGGAAGCCAGAACTAGAGAGTAACTAATCCTTGTTTGCTTCTGTTCTCCAAACCCAGGCTTTTGCAGTTATTTTTCTTAAACTGGGGGTAGGGCTGGGGAAAAGCAATATAATTTCTTAGAAATGCAGATTTCTTATTTCTTATTAGTACAGTCTTATTTAGTCTCCAATGGAGAGAAGCAAAAAAAAAAAAAAAAACAAACAACTGGAAAACTGGTAAAAAAAATAGTCTTATGTGTTGGGAAACTTGTTTAATAGATTGATTTATTTTGGATGTTCCATTATATATCCAATAATAAGGTGTTATTTTTTGAATGTTTCTTCCACAAATTCTCCTTTTTACTGCCACACTAACAAACCACCAAAAAATACAAATCAAGACAAACTAACAAGTAAGTTTTCTTGAAGTCTTCATGATTATTACATGCTAATTAGAGCAGAAAAGTTTTGTTTTCACACATTCAATAGAGTTCAGGGTTGGAGTGGGGGGCAATACCTTATTAGTGAAATCAGTGTCTGGGCTTATATCTTTAGTTAGTAATCCAATGTTTTTCAGTTAAATTAGCAGTCTACTTACAGTAAGTAGCACCTGGCCTTTTGATTTCATTAAGTATTTTAAAAATACGGATTTTAAGTCAAGCCAGCAACTGTCTGATTTGGTCCAGAAGAAACAAAAATAATTTCTTTAAGAGATATCTTAGATTATAGACAACAACAGGGGTTTTTTGTTGTTGTTGGGTTGGTTTTTTTTTTCATTTGTGTAGAGGTGCATATGTATGCATCTCCATCAACAGCTGCATTCAAACATAGGCCAGATTCATGAAACTGAAATACTTCTACTGAAGCATCTATAACAAGTCCATATATAAGCATTAAACAAAGTGCACATGCACTCAAATAGTCTGATCAGTTCTATTGGTTTAAGTTACTTCCAAGTCAATAGAAGTGTACCAATATAAAATAGGTTAAAAATTCAGATTTTGGCTTATATAAGACATCTCTAAGGATACCTTAAATCCATATGGATAGTGTTTAAAGGAAGCATGAGTATGTGTATATTCTAAAATAAATATTTATTTCTGGTAGAACATGTCATTTGCTGATCACAGAGATCTTTAAAATGAAATATCCAGCTCATTAAATTGAGCCCAATTTTTTTTCAATTAAAAAAAAATATTGATAAGTGCTAGAGGATTTTGTTCCACAAGGATATATAGACAGACAAGCAACAGGGAAAAGGATCACAAGCAATAAGGAGAACCTTAACAATCTGTTCATAAGCTGTCTTCTTTATAGATCATGAGGAAGAATTGTCTAGGAAAAAAATATAAACAAAGAAAATCAAGGGTCTCAAAATGCATATGAAGAAAACTGTAACTTATCAGACAATGAGCTTGTTTTTAAGTGATGAAAATGACAATGAATCCATTAGTAATGCTCTTCTCAGGATTAATAATGAAGATGGTGATTGTGAACACAGTGTAGAAGAAATATTTCCATTTTAGATGGAACAAAATGGTATAAACAACAGGTAAATTAAAGTTAACTAGAAAAGCAGAGAAGAGGAAGATATATGCTAATAGCAAAGAAGCCATAGAAACTTCATTCAACAAATGAAAAATTTCAGAACAGAATGTGGTATTATTAGAACTGAAATTGCACAATATACAGAACAGATTAAATAACCCATGAAAGATATGAATGCAAACCTATCTTTTCTTATCTCAGTTTGAATATTATAATGCATTCTGCAAGTCATCTATATGCTTTTAAATAAAGCATGAAATTATCATTTTCATCTTATAGTGTGCATTGTTCAATATACTGTAAGTTTTGAAACATTTTCACCTATTGGATGTCAGAGAACATCTACAAAGTTATTTTCAAAGGAAAGGTGCACAAAATATAATTTTTACTTCAGCATTGATAAGTGTTGTCTTGAATAAACAGTCAGTATTTCCTAACATGCTCGAAACCACAGTCCGACTAAATAATCTTTTTTTGAAATATTTATTCTTGTAAAGCACAGTGGAATTATCACATGTGGAATTTAGATCTCTTTCTCTAAGCATTTGATGGGAAGTTTGGGCTAAATAAAACTACTAAAAGGTTTTGTTGTTTTTTTTTTTAATGTGTACTCTGTACAGGAACAGGTTGCCCAGGGAAGTTGTGGATGCCCTGTCCCTGGAAGTGTTCAAGGCCAGGCTGGATGGAGCTTTGAGTGAACTGGTCTAGCAGAAGGTGTCCCTGCCTATGGCAGGGGGTTGGAACTGCATAATCTTTAAGGTCCCTTCCAATGCAAAGCATTCTATAATTCTATGACTCAACATCTCACAGTTCAAGCAACTAGGTCCATCACCCAGAATTCACCATTAAAGCATCTTCCAAGTCAAATTTCAAGCAGCTTCGCTGCGCTGATTAAGATAAGAAATGTGAAAAAAGTAATTTCTTTCAATACTTGGTGGATCAAAAAACTGTTGTTGTTAGACTTACATCCCAATTAACAACAGGTATCTGCTGTACTCAAATATATCTTTGATATTCATCAGTCTAGTAATGACAATGTGAAAAGGCAAACTGCTGCTGCAGTTAAATAAAAGGAAGTGATTATTAACTGTTTGGTTTGGTTTTTCATTTTGGTTGGTTCATGTTTGTTTGGGGGTTTTTGGATGTTTTTTGTTTGTTTGCTTGTTTGTTTAAATCTGAGAACAAAACCCAGAGCTCATTTTATGCTCAGTGTTCAAAAATTGCATCCTTTTTTCAGAGGTAGTATAACAGAGAAAAACGTTCTGAAAAGAAAATATTTCTTAAATTGTGCTTTCATCTCTCCTTGCAGAACGGACAAAGGAAGGAGCTACCTGAGGGCATTCTGTGCTGGGAATGAGAGGAGGGAAATGTCTAGGTGTAGTAAATTGCTAACCATACTGGGATGAGGAGTATCTACGGACAGAAGAATGCAGACTACTATATTAAATAGTTTCAGCCATCACCTCTTTAAAAAAGACCTTAGGAAGGAGTGATACAGGTACTGTCAATATTTCTAGCAGTAGTTAGTACACTGCAACAGAGCTGGAGGAGAATTTCAGTCTGTTTTTTTGTTTATAGCATTTTAAAAAAAATTAGAAAAAGCTTTTTTTTTTTTTGTCTTCGTCATTCTTCTAACAGACAAGACAATTTGTCACTGCTGCAGTTTTCAGTGGAAGCTAGAAGCTATCTATTCATACATAGACAAAATCTGTTTACTGATTTGGATACAGTTCTCCACAGTGTCATGCTGGAAAACATAAATTCATCATCTAAATTGTATTTTCTTGCAAGGTGTAAGTCAGATAATTAGGGCCTTATTCATCAAGCAGGACTACTTCATGTCAATAGAATGACTTAAATCTGTGATCTACTTCATTCAATTTTCCTCTTCAAATGCACTCAGGTCTATGCTGCTTTTTAACTTCCTTTGTCTTGTCCATTTGCTAGACGAACAGTTGCACAGTAAGAGTCAACTCACTCCCCCAGAGTTCTGTGGCTTTTTTTATTACTAGGTCTTATTGAAATTAAATTCTACCTGGCCAGCTCATATAATTTTGTGGGAAGTAAATTAGGGTGGGGGAGAGATTAAAGCATAGAATACGAAGTAATACACTTATTTTAGATTTTTTAAAAAGTTTATTCCTGCAGGAGGAAAGAGCAGTTGAATTTTACTGCACAGACATCCATTTCTGTGAAGGGACATGGACTCCAATTTAATCACATCAGAAAATGCATTAATATTTACTAATCAAAAAGGATTGTGTGTATTAAATATGCATATAGTGATGTGAAATGTGGACTATCTGATGCATGATGGCTTCAAGAATTCACAACATGTTTCATTCAAACTAAAAGAATCAGGCAGCTGGAGCTTATTCAGCCTCATTCACAGCAGTCAACTGCTGGGCTTTCTGCTCTTTGATAAAAATCATCAAAATACAATTTTATAAATAAGTGACAGCGAGTAAAATTAGCTGATATTCCATATGTAGAAACACCTTCAGGAATGCATTACACTATGCATTGAATTTTTTGAAAGAACCTTTGCTACAGTTAATTTAAATTGACTCTGTTTCTCATACAAATCATGATACAATAACCCATTTGTAATGCTGTGAAGATACCTTAGACACTGTGTCCTACACAGTAAAGTAATTGACTGAAGTATATCTTTAAGTGAATAATCCGAGTGTAATAGTCCAAATAATTTTAATGGGAGTTCCTCAAATCAACAACAGGATATTAAAGCAGAATCAATTAAAACTCAATAGGAAGCTGCAAAGCGTCAGGCTCAGCCTGGAAAAACACCTTTGAAAAGCCTTATTACTTTTTCATGGAATAGACATAAGAATAAAGATAGTTTTATCCATAGAAGCATCAAGTAAAGTGGCATTGTACCATGGTATATGGAGTGATTTCTACTTTTACTGTATCTTGGTGCCATTTGTATGACACTTAGTTTCTGAAGTACTGTGGTAGGGTTTAAATTTTGTTTCCTGTCCTTATTGTTAGTTGGAAGTGTGACCACCAATGCCTGGCTCTGAAATCTGCATAGTATCCTGACAAATTTCTACCAGTAACAAAGAACCAGCAGCTCCTGTGCGATCCTCAAGGACACACATTTTTGCAATCCCCTTAGTCATCAACTCTTTTTCCATGGTCCATAACTGAGAAAGGAAAAATGGAAAAGCAGTTTGTATCTGCAGTGGCTAAATAGAAATTGAAAAGTTCCCAGGACTCATAGAATATAGATAAAGGGATACAGAGTAATAAAAAAAAGTGTTTGCCAACCCTAACATATGCACTATATGCCCTAGATTTCCATTTTAAAAAGAAGTTGGCCACAGATGAGAAGAAATAGCTGAAGAAGAGCTGAGAAGAATTAGCTGAAGAGTCTAGAAAGAGCCTAAGAAGATAACAATATTTTTTTTAATACTTCTCTTCATTCTTTCTTTAACTTTTCTCATTTCCAAACTCTGCGAGAAACCCCACGTTATCTTCATCCAGTTTCTTTCACATAACCTGCAACATCTGGTTTCCTTCTCTTCCCCCCACTCCCCATTCATTTAGCACTTATTCCTTTTATGTGAAACTTGGCCATTTTAATGCAAGTGCTATCACTTTGTGGTCAAGAGACCATAATCTCAGGAGTGGGTGCTGAAAATCTCCAATTCCTTTTATTCACCTTTTTAAGCAGGTCATCCTTAACTCATGCATCCTTTCTAAAATATGCATGAGTTTTTGAAGGTATGATTTAACCCCAGCTGGCATCTAGGACCATGCCCTAGGTCCTAGGACCACCAGGCTCTTCCCTGGCTCCTGGTTGGACAGGAAGAAGAGGGAGAAAAGGAAGGGAAAAGAAAGGGAAGAAAACTCTTGGGTTGAGACAAGGACAGTTTAATAGAACACTAGAAGAAAAGAATGATGATGATGATGATAAAGCAAGTCACTCTCTCCACTCAGTGAATTGGCCCCATCCATTCTTTCCCCTGGCCAACCCCCATTTACACACTGAGCATGACGTCTATGGTACTGAATATTCCACTGGCCATTTCATTGTTCTATCTATCTTCCTCCTCAGCTTCTGTGGAAAGTTGAAAAGACTCCCTGAAAAGTATAAATATTCTTGACATTCCTTTCACAGCAATCACTATAAAGAAAATTAACTCTTTCCCAGCTGAAACCAGGACAGAAAGATTTATGGGTGTTATATATGCACAATATGGAGATGCCATTATTTAAACAGCATTTAGCCAATTTTCAATTCTGTGCATGTTTGAGGTGAGGTTATTGCACATTACTTAAGTGAAACAATGAATTTATGATTACAGAAGCATCAAAAACCTTATGTCCTAGTGTACTCATATTCTGAGTCTCTTCTATCTTCATCCTTCCTTACCACAAAAAATATAAGATGGGGTTAATTTCTTTGTACTTCTATGTCTGCTATTTGTGAACATTCTGTTCTTCATTTGAACATACTCTTAAACTACCAAATAAATAACTGATATTTCTAGAACTAATTGAGCAGATTTATAATTATTGCAAATTGCTTTAAGTTAAGTGAACTATACTGCTAATTTAAACTGTGGCATACTAGTTCGCAAAATAAACAGTAATAAATATTTCTTTTCAAATATTGTGTGATTGAACTTGATAAGCAACTATCTACTGAGAAACAATTCATTCCAGCCCTGCAAACAGGGCTGCTCTTAAAAGATTATCTTAGAATTATTACTGCATAAAAAGTGCTGTTCATGCCTAGGAAACAGAATATAAGCAATACTACCAGATTACTCAGAAAAGTAATAGAATCCCTCCAGAATACACATTACGAGAAACAAAATTAAACAACTTAACGGAAAAGATGAAATATAGCACATTATTGCTCTAAGGCCCTTGGGGATTCTGAAATTAATATGCCTCAAATTACAATTCACAACCCCACAAATACACCCAGGAACTCTCTCACCATCTGAGCTGATCTCTCTTTCCTTACGCTTTTCTTTGAGTAAACTTGTTGCCTGAGACAGGCGTGGCGACCTGGTTCAGGA
>BJBW01002823.1:9082-28580 GCA_004320125.1 Scolopax mira
GGCGGCTTTGTGCGGGGGTGGTGGTGGTGGTGGTGATAGTGGTAATATTTGGGGAGGGGGGGGAAGTTGCGGGGGTTTGCGGTGCTCCTCCTCCTTCACCCCGTCGCTGGGCTGTTGCAGGCTGGCGCTGTACGTCTACGAGTACCTGCTGCACGTCGGCGCCCAGAAGTCGGCGCAGACCTTCCTGTCCGAGGTGAGCCCCCGTCCGTCCGTCCGTCCTCCCTCGCCCCGGTTGCCCCCCCCCCCATCCCCCTTTCCCACCGCCCTTTGTGCGCCGCCGCTGCCGCCTCCTCCTCCTCCTCCTCCTCCTCCTCATCCTCTTCCTCACCGCCCGCCCTCCATTTTGTGCGGGGCGGCGGCGGCGGGTCGCCACGCGTGGGCACACACCCACCCGTGACCCCCACCCCTTTAACCTTCCCCCGCAGATCCGGTGGGAGAAGAACATCACGCTGGGAGAGCCCCCCGGTTTCCTGCACTCCTGGTGGTGGTAAGTACTTGGGGAAAGGGGAGGAGGGAAAAAGAGGGGGACACCCCCCTCCCTAAATTGCCAACTAGCCCACGGCGGGGGGGGCGAAGCCCCCAGTGATGGCGTGAGTCAGCAACGCCCTAAAATGCCCCAAAACGTCCCATCTCCTCGCTCCCGTGGGGCGTCGAGGCGCGACGGGGCGGCTTGGCCGCCCCGTCGCGCCTCGACGCCCCACGGGAGCGAGCAGATCGTGGCCCCCCGGTGTGTCCCCCCCCTTCCCAACGTCCCCTTCTCTCCTGACTTATATTTTTTCCCCCCCCTCCGCCACGCAGCGTGTTTTGGGACCTCTACTGCGCCGCCCCCGAAAGGCGAGACACTTGCGAACACTCGAGCGAAGCCAAAGCCTTTCATGACTACGTGAGTAACAAGTTTCTCGTCCCACGGCGGTAATTAGCAGCGTTCATCAGGGCTTTCACAGCCAACCTTAATCTACACCCCCCCCCCCCCCCCCCCCCCCCCCCCCCCCNNCCAACCTTAATCTACCCCCCCCCCCTCCCCTCCCTCCCCTCCCTCCTCCCCCCGCGGCAAAAGCATAAGTTGGGTTTTTTGTTTGGGTTTGGTTTTGGGGGGGGGGGATTTTTGTGTTTTTTCTTTTAACCGACAGCTTTCTGATTTGACTGAACAGTATTTCATAATGTTGCAATTATGTAAATGAGCTTCGATACTTATCTTAAGCACTCCAAGGCGTTTTGGGGCTACCGGTAGAATTAAGCAGTTTTGCATAGCAATGGACAACAAAGTGCTGTGTTTTGGTGTTTCTGGGTTGTTTTTTTTTTCCCATAGTGAGATATTTTGAGCTCAGGGGTTTGGATTGCCTGATGATGATGATGGGGGGGGTTCCCCCCAAAAATGCTGTTGCATGCCCCAGGAAAAACATCTCCTTGCCTTTGGCAAGCCTGGGGGCTTCCTTAGTTGTCCAAGTCCTCCTTCTACACCACGAGGTGTTTGAAGGGTGGTGTTGCAGGACAACCCTCCCCCTCCACCACCACCTTGGTTGATGGTGTCCAGCTCATCCGTCGGTATTTTGAGTTGTTTTCTGTGGAGCTTTGACCCAGGGGTGATGCTCTTGGGGTTGAGGTGTCTTCACAAAAAGGAGACGTGGGGGCACGCGGCGTGTGGGCTCTGGTGGGCCATGGGTGGGCTCCCGTCCCATCGCCTGCATCCGCAGCGTCGGGAGGAATTTTGCATCAAAGGATTAGTCACCTGGCTGCGGGCTTGGACCTCAGTCAAGTGAGTTTAAACCCTGTGGAGGAGCAGGAGCTGGTTTTGTCTGCTCCCGGGAAGCCTATGGAATGGAAACCATTTTTTAAATTTTTTTTTTTTTTTTTTTTTTTCCCCTCCCTTCCCAAGTTTCTGGTTGCCTCGACATGCCTGGGTTGAGATGCGCCAGGGTTTGTTGGCGAGCGGCCCTGGGCCAGCATCTTGGGGACTTTTTGCAGTGGTGGTCGCCCTGGGGCTACCGGAGAGGCTGGGCTGGCTGCTGAGCTGCTTCTCCTCCTTGCCCTGGGGCGGAAAGATGTCTGTCCTGCAGCGGGTCTGGGTGTTTGCTTGATGGAGGTTGGTCTGTCCGTCTGGCCCTCCCCGCGGCCGCTCTCTACACCGGGTCAGATTAAGATGGTGAACTCCTGAACCAAGGGTCAGAGCTGACAATTGGCAGAGTATCCACCAGTGCGTGGGGCGTTTTGGGCCAAATCCTGGCGTTTTATGGGGCCTAGTTGGCACAGCGGGCCCGTGGGGAGCAAAGCAAAGGTAGATCTTTGGGTGGCAGAGCAGCAGGTGAAGATGACATTAGCAACCAAGACACGGTAATGCTCCCTTCACAGCAACCTCCCTCCCCGTCGTGTCTGAGGATTTAGTGTTTTTAGAGAAATTAATCTTTTTTTTTTTTTTTTTTTAAGCTTGGTAATAATTCTAACAATAGGCCTGAGTGCATTAGACGATTCGCATAAACTTCTTTAATACACGTTGCTGTAAGCTCACAGTAAATAGACCCAATCCTGATTGTTTTTCATTCTCGGTGTGATGCAGTTTTGTAGCAGCCCCAAGTGCTTTACCTTTTGGGTTTTTACCACCAAAGCTCTTAATAACATTCTCTTCGCTCCCCTGTGCCATGGCTTGGTGGCACTGGTTTTGTTTTGGCCCCAAAAGGAAGCTGGGGAGGCGGGGGGGTGCTTCTCCTGCCCGGGGTGGCCGGTGGTGGTGGATGCTGGTGGCACAGTCCCTCTCTGGTGTTTTCCCCGCACGGCGTGTACTTTACAGGGCGAGGGACCTACCCGGCCAAAACTTAAATATTGACCAAAGAACCCCATGATAACCAGGGAAGTGTGAATAGCACCTTGTTTCTCTCCATCCTCCCTGCCAGGGCGGGCTACTGGTGCTGGTCTGCGTGGTGGCCAGCCTCGCCGATGGGCGCCAGAGCCAAAAATGTAGGTTTTTATCAAGCACCCCACGGCCCGTTAGCGGCACGTTCGGCTAAAACGGGGTGTGAGCCCCAAATGGGGCTGGACCAGTGAGTCAGGAATCCCTTTGTATGGGGGTTGTGGTTAAAAATATCCCGATACGAGTCTTGCCCCAAGTTGGTAGAGCGCCTGTATTTACACTTGGCCAACGATGGGCAACCTCTGCGTGGCCAACTCGGTGTTTGCCTGAAATGCGGTGTTTATTTACCCAAAGTATTTACTGTGCTGCTGGAAGGGTAAAACAGGGGGATTGGGGTGGGGGTCATGGATCAGCCGGGGTCTGGCACGCTGCCCTCCTGTAGCTGGAGCTGGAGGGGTGCTGGCCCTGGAGACCCATCTTTGGGAGGGGGGGGCGATGCGCCTCGTTAGTGGTGGGATTTGCACACTGCATCGTTTCCATTTAATTTCCCGGCCTAACCCTGTGAAAACTAGGAGGAGCAGCAGGAGAAATCGCCAGTTTCCCCCTCTACTTTTTAATCTCAAACACTTTAGTGAGGAGGGGAAAAAATAGAGAACTCCCAAGGAGAAATCCCACCCCTTTTTTGGGTGAGAGGACCTTTGAAAGCCACAGGTTCTTTCCACAGCTGTGGAATATTGCTTTTTATCTTTCCCCCGAGTTTGGTTTTTTTGTTTTCCCCTAAGCTGGGACAAAAGGTCGCTGAGTAGAAAGGTTTTTGTTGGGAGAGGGATGAGGGGGGAGCAGGGATTCACCTGGTGCAGGTGGGAGGAACGCCATGCTTCCCTCCCCTTCCCTTCCATCTCCAGCACGGGTGCGAGTCCGTTAACACAACTAACGAGCTGTGCAGGTCAGGGAGTTATTAGTCAGCCTCTCCCACCTGTATTGGAGGAGTTTATCCAAGTTAACAGCCATCAGCTCCTCAAACTCAATCTGGAGCCGTGGCTCTGCCTGGCGGAGGAGCCCAAATCCTCGTGGGCGAACGTGCCGGCCTCGTGGCAGGCTCCCAGAGGAGCTGGCAGGGGGGGACGGGGGGACGGGGACACTTGCAATGGGATCTCTGGGCATGACAGGGGATTTCAGCCGCCGCGTTATCTGGGAATTGGCCGATGGCTGGTCGCAGTTGAGCATTTCAACGCCGTGAAAGCCAATACAATTTGAGTTAGCGGTGATGAGTGCCAGTTTAAATACCGCAGTGAATTTCTGTCAAAGAGCTAATACATAGAAAGGGGAATTGCAGAAAACTTGATCACCAGAACCACTTCAGTCGATTTTGGCCTCGAGCTACAGAAAATGAACTTAAATCTAGTTGACTGTTGCTACATACCTTTTTTTTTTTTTTTTTTTTTTCGTGAGTGTGTGTATGTGGTGTTGCTCTGCCTGCACGGCCAGCTCGGGGCATCAGCCTGCAGGAGAGAAAAGTCGGGGTAGTCTTTGGCTGCTGGAGGCTTTGACTTCATCCTTCCCATCTTCCTTTCCCTCCTGAGAAGGACACACACTTGGGAGCGTTTGAAATGGTATTTTTTTGCAGCATGAGACCTAGGGAGCAGTGGCCTCAGCTTGCTCTTAGAGCAAAGCATTGATTTATTTAGTTGGTTTTGAACTTTGGAAAGCTGCTGCAGTTCCTTCTAACTTGGGTCTGGAAGGATGCTCTGCTGCAGTGGGGGTGGTTGGTCTGTGAAAAGATGATGTACTTGGAGCTCATGTCCTGGTTTAGGACAACCAGGGTTCCTCCTTTTCTTCCCCCCCCACTGTCTGAAACAGTTCCCCTTAGATTGGTTTCTGGGTTTCTGAAGCCCCTGGAGAAGGATGGACATAGTGTCCAGGCTTGCTGGTGTTAGCGTGCAAGACTTTGCTCAGTGGAGAAAGAGGAGAAACTCAAGGGAATGGAAGGATTTTTGGCCTGTTGGCAGTACAGGCTGGGGGTGTCACCCAGGCACTGGAGTGTGAACCCCAAATCCAGCTGTTTCCCCTGCTATAAGTGGTCCTTAGTGTTAGATGTAGGAAGTTGTCCTTCTCTTCTGGTTCTGCCTGTCACATCCCAGGATGGGCCCCCCCATCTTGGCATCACTGTCTGGGCATCCCTGGGCTGAAGGGAAGCATCTACTCCTTGTTGCAGCATCTTCTGCTCCCTGGGGTCTGCGTAGCTATCTCATGGTGTGGCACATCAGCAGGCGAGACGGCTGCGTGGGACCTCTCCTGGGAGGAGATGCTCCACATGCATGAGTTGTTTGGTGTGACTGTCATCTCTTCTGTGTTGGGCTGTCTTCTTGCTCCAGGACCAGCAAAGAACTCTTGGCTGTGTGGGGTGGTTGTGGGACCAGCAAGTGGATTTCTGTGGTCCACGAGCGCCTTTGTGCACCTTGTGGTGGTGGTCATCCATGAGTGCCTTTGTGCACGTTGTGGTGGTGGTCATCCATGAGTGCCTTTGTGCACGTTGTGGTGGTGGTCATCCATGAGTGCCTTTGTGCACGTTGTGGTGGTGGTCATCCATGAGCGTTTCTGCAGCAGCATTGGTGGTGGTGTCCCATGAGCACTTCTGTGTTGATGGTGGTGGTGCTGGCCCATGAGCATTTCTGTGTTGATGGTGGCTGTCCACGAACACCTCTACAATGAGCCCCTTGCAGTCAGCGTTTTAGAAACATATTGCATAGGAGAGCAGGCGTTTTTGGGGTAGGTTTCACTCAACTCAGAGGTTGAGAACAGGGGCTTTTGTGTGGTCCCGGGGAACCCCCCAGGGGCATCACCAGAGCCCTGGGCATGGGGCTCAGCCGGTGGCACGCACAGCTCCATCCCCTTTCCATGCGGGGCTGTGCTCCATCTGGGCTCCATCCAGCTCCACTCTGCAGGGACAGGGTTCCCCGGTAGGTAACCGGAGAGAGGAGTTTCCTTCGGGAGTGGCAGGCTGCCAGGAGCAGCTGCAAAACTCCACATCACATTAAAAAAAAAAAAAAAAAAAGGAAAAAGAATAAATACAGAAACTCCTTCCTGGCAGCGCGCTGGGCTCAGCCTTCCCTCCCAGTTTAGGGTACTGGTGTGCCCATCCTGCCTGCGAGCCCGAGCATCCCTTGCGCGCCGCTTTTACGGGAAAGTTTGGATTAGTTTAATTTTATATTTTTAAACAAGTTGGGATGGAGCAACCTCCACTTCCACACTTCCCAGTTGGTGGGACCAGGGCGTTCCCGAGCAGCACCTTTCCGTGGGTGATGCCGATGGAGAAGGTGCCGGAGGTCAGAGCCCAGAGCTTATGTCTTAGTCTTTGACTGGGGAGCCTAAATATTTATCCTGTTCTGTCCCTAATGAAAACAAATTGTCAACAGTTGTTCAGTAACTGACTAAATTAAAATCTGTAATTAGTCAATTAGATTAAAGAGTTGGCACAACCTGATTGTATCATGCTGGTTAGGTTATTAAGAGAAAGGGTGTGATTTTTAATTACTGAATGCTAATTTTGACAGTTTCAAATGGAAACAGACGTTTCCCCCCTCCACCCCACCCCGAGTGCCTCTGCAAAAGTAAGGCAGGGGATGGATTTTATGTCAACAAATGGTGGGAAGACGCAAAGTTTCTCCAGCTCCAATCCGGGAGGGGTTTCTCTGGAAAAAGCCAGGGCTGGGACGAGAGGAGAGGGGAGAATTTCCTCCATCCTGGATGAGGGATGGGGTTTAGGGCCATGGTGGGGAGGGGGAGGGGGGGTACACCCTCCACCCAGGAGGTGTGTGTGTTTTCTCCCCCCCATCACCCACCTCGCAGCGTGTCCTCGCCTTGCACAAACCGATGTGATTCGAGTCTTTTTTTGTTTTGTTTCCTTTTCAGTGAGATTTTTGTGTTGTTTTTTTTTTTAATCTTTTTTTTTCAAACCCACCCCCCCCAACCCCCAACTGGTGCTGGAGAGGGGCCAGCTCCCGGTGGCGAGCAAAGCCCCAGAGGAGGAGGAGGTTGATGCTGGGGAGGAGGAAGGCCTTGCGTGGCGAGCGCGGCAGCCCGCGCCATCCCATTGTTTGCCCCGGCGGCGAAGCGGCCACGTGGGCCAGCGCGGTGAGGCCGGCGAGGGGACCCGGCACGGTGGGCTGCTGGGGGGGGGGGGGGAGGGGGAGCAGCCCCCCCTCCCCAACCTCCCCCCCCCACTCCATCCCCAGCAGATGCTGGCCTCTGGGCGAGCACAAAGCTCACAGCCCTTCCTCTCCCCTGCTTTCTGGGGGTCCCTCCGCAGGAACAAAGAGGCCACGAGCTGTGCCGGAGAGGCCGCCCAGCGGTCTG
This sequence comes from Scolopax mira, assembly GCA_004320125.1. Lineage (NCBI taxonomy): Eukaryota > Metazoa > Chordata > Aves > Charadriiformes > Scolopacidae > Scolopax > Scolopax mira. The sequence goes on from BJBW01002823.1 coordinate 16,284, forward strand.
GCATGGTGGGGGAAGATTTTTGGGGGGGGTGGGATGCTCCCCATCCCGCTACGTGGGTAGCGAAGGGGGGGTTCATTAGGTCAGGACACTGTGTATTGGGTACGAGTGAGGCTTTCCTGTTCTCCTGATCATTTCCTTCCTTACCTTGGAAACTTGGATTTTCTCCTACCTTTTGTTCCTCTCTCTCTCTTTATAATTATTTTTTTTTTTTTTCCCCTTTTCCCCCCCTCTCTTCTCTTGTGAAGCCGTCCCTGGATCTATTGGAAACAGCTGCTGGGGAGCGGGTGGGCAGGGGGGGTTCTGGCTCTTTCTCCTCTTTCACCGTGCCCACCGACACCACCGAAATGGCACCCGACTGCGTGAAGCCCTCGCTGCCGGGGGGGTGCCCTGGGGGAGCTGCTGCAGCAGCTTTTGGTCCTGTTTTTCCTCAAGATCCATAGAGACAGAGGGGATGCAGCGGCTGGAGCAGCTTGTGCTTTCCCCCACCCCAAGCCCTGGAGCATCCCAGCCCAGCCAGTGCTGGGGTTCACATGGGGAGCACCAGCATCCCACAGCCACCCCACCAGCATCCCCCTGGTGGGTCAGGGGGGCTCGGCAAGGGGGAAGAAGTGCTTTTCTCTGGGTTGGCGGGGAGGGAAACCAGCTTTGTTTGCTTTTTTTGTTTGCTTTTTTCTGTTTCTTTCAAGTAAACAAATACCTTCCCTCAGCCTCACTTTTGGTTTTTTGTTTTTCAGGTTGGGTTTTTTTGTGTTTTTTTTTCTTCTTCTCTCAAAACTCCTGCTCGTGGCCACAAGTGCCGAGAGCGGAGTTCAAAGCTGTGCAAAGGTGGGGGGGATTTCCAAAATACGGGGGTGGCTGCTTGTGGCCACAGCTTCCCACGCATGCTGGGACCCAGCTGGCCCCCCTCCACCCACCCGCCACCACCTCCCCACTCCCATCCCCGCATCCTGGGGTGGTGGTACCCCATCCCCTGTGCCTGGTTGGTGGTGGGAAGGGCACCCGGGGTGGGGTGGGTGGGATTTTAGGTAATGTTTGGGCATGCCTGGGGTGCAACTTTCCCTGTGGTAAGGGCGGCTTCTCTTTTGTCTCAGGTTTGTGCATTTAAATTATTATGTGTTTTGGGGGAGGAGAAATGCCCACTCCTCCTGCCTGAGTTGGGTGCTGGGTGTGTGGAATATATAGGTCTGTGTATATATGCAATTCAATGTGTGTAATACGCAGAATTAAGATAGAAGCCTATGCATCTATATCTCTGTGTATATATTTGGCACATGGTTGGGGTGATGGAGCAGGGCAGCGCTTCACACCCGGCCGTCGAGCTCTCTCCAACCTGCCGTACTCTTCCTCCTCCATGGCCGCCATCACCACCATCACTGGTGGCTTTTAGGGAAGGTGACTTCCACCTCCACGTTCCCCCTGCCGGGTGGGAGGCTGTGGGGTCCATCTGTGTGTGAGGCAGCGTGGCTGCAGCCTGTCGCCTCAAGATAAAGTCCAAAGGAAGACCTCTGGCTGTGTCTTAAGCTAACATTTTCTTTTTAATTTTTTTTTTCCTCCCCCACTCCTTCTTACTGTTTCTGCATCAACCCTTGGAACACTTGATCTGGCGCCTCTCCTCCTGGGGTGCGGGGGCTTTCTGTAGTGAAAATGAGCTCTTGCTGCCTCTCCTGCCCACCTCAGACAGGGTCTGGCATCCCCTTCCTCCCAAAACAGGGTGTCCCCAAACCTTGGCTTGGCTTATTTATTCATTTCTGGCAACCATAAGGGGGTAAAATCCCCTTCATCACACCCCCCCCCCTTGCAGCTCAGCCTCTGGGTTGGGGAGGAGCTGGGAGCTTGGTTTGTTGTTTTGGTGTTGGTTTTGGGTTGTTTTAAGTCGAAAAAAAAAAAGAAAAAGGCGGTGCACGCCGAGGAAGGGGGCAGGGTGCTTCCTTGCAGTGCACCCTGGTTTTGGGGGGGGGCAGATAAGGCTGCGGCATGGCTCTTGGCTTTGCTCCCCTGCCAAAGCCCCGCAGAGCACCCTCCTTGCCCTCCTGCTCTGCCCAGCTCTCACTGGGCACTCACCCCCCCTGTTTTTGGGGGGGATCCCCAGTGGGATATGGGCAGGCTGTGGGGCACAGGGGCTCCTTGAGCCCCCACATCCCCCTGCCCATGTGTGATGTTTGCAGTGAGGAGGAGGAAGGTGAAGGTTTGGGGGTGGGTTGTGGCTGGTAACAATATCGGGGTGACTCTCCATTGCAGCTTCAGCTTCCCTGACCCCCCCCACATCCTGCATCCTCAGCAGCTCTGAGAGGGGACCTGCTCCTCCTTGAGGAGCAGAACCTGGATCTCTACCAGGTGATGGAGACCTGTTGGTTGTTGGGGTCTTTCTCTGCAGGAGGTAGGTCTGGTTTGAGGCAGGGGCAGCCATGCTTTGGAATGTTTGGAGACATCAAGGGGGAGTTCAACAGGGGTGTGCTTGGTGGGGATGGGGATGGAGGTGGGAGCTCACAAGGAGGCAGGTGCCGGTCCGTGTTGCACTTGGGCATCCTCAGCTCAGATTGAGGGCTATTTTCTATGGAAAAAAAAAAAAAATACCAAACTAGCTGGTTTTGGTTGATTCTGGGCGTCGCAGCAACCGATGAAGCCCAGGCACTTCATGCCTTTGCCAGTCCCCTCTGGAGAGAAGGCCCAGGCTGGGGCTCCCAGGGCTTGTTTCGTCATTAAAAGCACATTTTCTTGCTTGTCCCGGAGCCCTTCAGGGTGTCATGGCATGTCCTAACGGCTTGTCTGTCCTTACCTGCAGTCATCAAGGAGTTTTCAACAGGACTTATATAAAGGCTTTGTACTTGGATTGCTCTACTATGCTGCACAATGGCTTCTTTGTCATCCTGCCAGCTAATTAATTTTAACTTTTACCATTGCTCCAGCACGGTGCACCGTCCGCCTGGTCCATTTGAAGTTTCCCCCGCTCCCACCTCCCCAACCTTAAGTGTTTCCCAAGCAGTTTGACTTGTTGCTGCTGAACATGGGAGAAACCAGCTGGTCCCACTGGTGCTCATCTTCTGGAGAAGGATCTGCCCCTCGTGCTGCTGCCGGGGCTGGGGGTGCTGAAGAAAAAGCCATTAGGAGGCTCAAGTTTTCTCTCTAGTGGCTTGTTTCTCCTGGCTGGCAGCTGAAGGTCCCCCTGGAGAACATCCTCTGATGAAAATAACAGGCTCTGGCTCCCCGGCCGGTGATTGGCACCGCGTGCATCTCACAGCCAGAGGTGAAAGCCTTGGCTGCGTCTTCAGGACAAAAGCCCTCGTGCTCGGGAACGTATGTGCACTGGGACGTGATGATGATTGTTTCTGGAGGGTCAGGCTCTGCTTGGTTGCATGCTGGAAACCAGGTGTTTTTCCCTTTACATCCCGTGAGCAAACATCTGCAGCTCCGGGTACCACCGCAGCATCCCTGGTGCAGGGAATAACTCCGGGATGCTCGTTGGGAAGCTGAGCATCACCCCCAGAGTAGGACCAGGAGGGATGTGACACCAGCTGGGTGTCCCCAGCCCAGCCCGATGTGGTGGGATGAGCTGGGATATTGTCTTTCCAGAGGAGGAGGAGGGATGGAGGTGGCCACACGCAGCTGAATTTGCAGCAGTGGGGTTTGTGGGAGCTCCCCTCCACTCAAGATGGGGACAGTGGCAGGTCAGGGGATATGGAACTGCTGGCTTTGTGTTTAATCTGGTTATAAGGATGGCTATTAGAGATAATGAATTTTGCCTGTCCCCGCCGTTGTAATACAAGAACCCAACTGTCTTTCAACACCGCGAAGGTCACTCCTCTTTATTTCTGGTTGTAAATTTTGCTGGTTACAGATGTTTGGGGTTGACGGACAAGGCTAATTAAGTTTCTCCTGCCAGCCGGTTGGCAAGGTGCAGGGGTGGCAGCGTGGGGACAAGGTCGGAGGGCAGGACCGGAGCCGGGTGGCCATGCCAGCAGCCCCTCAGCACGGTAGCCCAGCCACAAGCCCATCACACCATGACTCCAGAGCAAAGCCGGGCTGGGTTTGCACAGACCTCTCCTTATTAGAATTTCGGAGCGGACTGGTGCGAAGAAGGCAGCATGTGGAGCAAGTCTTGCTGCCCTCATTTGAGGGGAATTCAGCAGGAATTGTCACATTTGCCATCCCCACCCTGATCCAAGGGTGAAAGGGGGGTGAAAAAGGGGTCCTCCCTCCGTTTTTTGTAATTGAGCATCTTTTGCACCGGTGCCGGTGGAGGCTTATTCCTTCCCAAATTGATTCTAACAAGGGGAACAATGTTGTGGTGGGTGGCAGAGCTGATACTCCCACCCTGAATTAGCACGGGGGGGGGGGGGGGGGGGGGAGGGGGTGGCAGCCCCTTTCTGTGGGGTGCGAGGCCGGTTTGTTTCCCGGTGCCAGCCCCAGGATCTGGCCGTGTGTGCTGCCCGCAGGCTGGGGATGCAGCACGTGCTGCCGTGCCTCCCCGGCCCCCCCCCCACACGCCTGATTTATGCCACTCCACATTTTCTCCTTGTTTCCATGCCTCCTTCTCCCCTCCTTCCTTTTTCTTTTTTTTCCCTTTCCCCCCCTTGTGCTGCCTGTGTATCGCCTTACTCCTCTTTTTTTTTTTATCATTTTTTTTAACCTCCTCCCCTTTATTATCCCTGTTATCCCAACAATATTTGGGGCTTGCCGCTTGTGTGCCTTCAAAATGAGGTTTTATCCTCCCAGAGGGGAGGGGACCATGGTCCCTGTCACCCTGCTGCTGGGGTGCAATCCCTGGGTGGCGAGTGGGGCTGCTCTTTATTTATTTAATTTATTATTTTTTAAAAAAAATTGGGGTTTTTTTGTTATTCTGGCAGAGCACCAGCCTTCTATCCCCGGGGGTGGGGTGTGGGGGTTCTCCTGGCCCTCGTTGGCAGCAGAACCTGGCGGGGTGGCCGCGGGGCACCCATCACCTCCATCCCGACGACGATGTCCCCGCCGGGCGCAGCGCCGGCCATCTGTCCCCTCCCGTGCGGCGCCGGCTTGCCGGCTGCTTGCCGGGGCAGCAGGGCTTGCCTGGCGTCTGCGAGGCCACCAGGGCTTGTGTGTTGTTTTGTTTCCTCGTTGGTTTTTTTTTTTGTTTTGGTTTGTTGTTTGTTTTTTTTTTTAAAAAAAAGTTCCATTTTTGCTTGGTTTGCCCCCATTCCCTATGCGTAACCTGACTTATTTTGTGGGGTGGTTGGGTTGGGGTGTGTTGGGGTGGTTTGTTTTTTTTTTTTTCCCCAACCGACCCCCCCTCCCCTCCCCAGCCACCGTGGTCCCCTCGCTGCCGTGCCACAGGCGCGTCGAAAGTTTGCCGGGTCTCGCGTGCGTGTGCGGCTGCCGAATAATTTTATTAGCCGCCTGGAAGGGAGCCAGGGCGGCGTGCATCGCGCCGGAGGTGGCTGCTGGGGCGCCTCTTCTCTTTATTTCCCTTTCCCAGCCGCTCCCCTTCTGCCTCCACCACTCTCCCGCGGGTTGAATCATCGACATCACCCTTTTAATTATTTTTTTATTTATATTTTTTCCTTTTTTTTTTATTTTTTTCCCCCCTTTTTGTGGTTTTTTTTTTGTTTTTTTTTTTTTTTCTCCTTAAAGGGTTAAAAACGATGGGGAAGTTCAGCTAGCACTTGCAAGATATGGTTGCCTTAGCAACAGGCCTCCTAATCTGGTAGGTGACCTGAGAGACTGTGGAAGATGCAGGGGTTGGTTTGGCATTTCATTATTTCATGAGGCTGCGGCTCTCCAGCTGGTTCCCTTCCCAGCGCCGCCGCCGACACGGCTGCTCCCCCCCCAGCATTCCTCGGCAAAGCCCCCAGGGTTTGGGGGGGGTGGTGGTGGTGATTTGGTCCCCTCCCCATGGGTGCTGGTGGGTCCAGGGAGCTGGTGCCCTGGGGAGGGGGAGAGGACTTTCCACAGCCCAGGTGATAATTAATTATTCAACTTTGGGGTTGCAGAGATGGTTCCTTGCCTTGTCCGTCTCTCCTTCCAAAGCTTGTGGCCTGGTGAAAGAACCCTGTGTGTCCCCTGCTCCCCCTCTAAGAGCTGGTGATGCTCTTGTTGGCACTCCCAAACCCCGCATTTTGGGGGTTTGTGCTGCTCTGTTGGGGTGAAACCCAGCAGAAGGTTGGGGAGGAGCTAGGGCTTGAGCAACAAAACTGATGGGGCATGCAGAAGGTTGTGCTACAACCACAGAAGGTCTGCAGTAGTTGGAAAAGGGGGTGGAGATGAGTTGCAGGGGTCCAGACAGTGTTTTGGGGAAAGAGGATAGGTTTGGGAGGAGCATGGCAGGGTTATTCCAGCTGCTTCAGGCTGCTGGGAGCTCATGAGGCCAGGTGAGCACAACCAGCACGTGTCCACCTATGGATGGACCACGACCTAGGCATTGTGCCACAGCCATGGCGTCTTCTCCTTTTTTCTGTTGTTGGAACATCCCCAAGTTGGCATTTCCCATTGCCCTCCCTTTTCCCTTGCTGTCGCCACCGCTCCCCCTGCGAAACATCATTGAGCATCCTTGCCAGCAGTGGGGCCATCTAAATTAAGGCAACCGCATCAGAAAACTTCCTTGCCAAATACCTGACCTCGCCGAATCCCCGGGTGCCATGGGGGCACCCCCGGGTGCTCAAACTCTTCTGCCCACACCGTTGTGGGCACCACCTGGAGTTCAGGCAGGGAGCTACCAAACCCAATGGGTGCAGAGACGGCTGCATCCCTGCTCCAAACCATCGGCGAGCCCTTTGCTGGGATGACTGAACCGTTCTCCGTGCCCAAAACCGGGATGTTTTCTAGCTGACCTCTAAGGTCCCTTCCAACCCAAACCATTTTATGTTTTCCTCCTTCCCACCGTGCGCTGCCGAGTAGTTCCCACTGCTGTTGGCATCCAGCCGTGGCGGCTGGGCGAGGAGACCCTTCCCTGGGAAGGGAGATGTCCTGAGGGGTACCCCTGGGGGTACTGACAGAATAAAAGGGCCAGGATAGTGCCGGGAGCATCCCATTCCCACAAATCCTGGCGGTGCAGACCTCTTTTGTTTTTCATCCCCCTCCTTCATCCCGGCGGTGGCAGCTGCCTGTGGACACCGGGGAGAGCTGCCTTTGTTTACCCTCCTCTCCAGCAAGAGCCACCACGGGCCAGGATGCTCTTGGATGGAGGTGCCCGATCTGTCATCCCCCAGGTTTTTTTGTGCATCATCCCCAGACAAGGAATCGGCGGCACAAAATCGCAGACTTTTTTTTTTTTGTTGTTACTTGTCGCCGAGCTCTGTGCGGAGCGCGGCTGCTGAAAGCAATCTGGTGTCTGCGATGCCCAGATTTATGGTTTCCCAGCCTCCTTCTAGGTGTTGGCTTCCACTGGGAAGTAAAGAAAAAAAAAAACCCAACAAAAAACCTGGTTTGAGCCATCGGTGTAAGACTAGAGGACCACATCACGCTGTGGTATCAGACCTGGCCCACCCAAGGTGGTGAATGCCCCCAGAGACCATCATCACACTGGGTTGGGACAGCATCTGCCTTGCTCCATCTTAGCTGGTAGAGACAGGAGGACCATCGTCCCAGGGAGACGAAACACAGAGGGAGTTTGCTTTCCCTCTGGATCTCCTCCGCTCGGGATATGCTTCTCCAAAACCTCATGCTCGCCCTGCTGGGGTGGCATGGAGGAGAAGCTGCCCTGTGGTGAGCAGGGGATGAGCCATCAAAAGGGAGAAAATCCAGGCAAGCCAGCAGAATCCCTAGAAAGTCCTTTTTTGATCCCTTCATCCGTTTGGTTTTTTGGTTGGTTGGTTGGTTTTTTTCCCTCTATGTCCACTTTGTGAAGCCTTCCAGGGTTTGTCCCTCTCGAGGGGAATTCCAGGCGGTCAGCCTGGTTCCCAGGCAGGGACAGACAGACTGCCCATCAGCCAGACGCACTGTCCTTCCACAGAGCACCACCTTCTCTGCCTGTCAGGGGCTGCCGGATCTCGAGCGCGCGTTTATACATGAGTTTATTTTTTAATTTATTTTTTTTTTTAAAAATCAAAATTCCCAGTGGGAAAAAAATATAAAAAATAATATATATATATATATATATATTAAAAAAAAAAAAGCTGTCTCCCCCCCCCCCCCCCCCCGCCTCCGCCCTGCCGAGAAGCGGCTCTGCGATGGCGGCTGGAAAGCGAAGCCGTAAGTGTTGTGTGTGCCATCTGCTCCCCTTGGATCGCAGGAGCGGCTGGAGCCGGCGCAGCCTCACGGAGAAGGGGAGGGGGACAACACTTGCTGGGGTAAAGATGAGGGAATGTGTGTGTCCCGCCCCGTATGGTCCCCCCCCAGCTCGGGGAGAGGCTCCATGGTCCTCTCGGTTTGAAGCTTGAGGTGAGTTCTGGTTGGAGGCGTCCCACTGAGGTGGATCCTCAAGAAGGTTTGCGGCCCCCTTCTCTGCGCCTGGGAGGAAGAGCTCCCCCAGGTTGTGGTGTGAAGATGGTTGTGGGGTGGGATGAGTTGTAGGAAGGAAATAGGCAGGTTTTGGGTTTGTTTTTAATTTTTTAAGGTGTTTGCAGCTTTGCTGGCTGCCTGGGTTTGGAAGCAGGTGCTGGCCACTGAGTGCTCTACAGCGTAGGGTGCATCTTATGGGGACCTCAGGCCAGCGCTGTCATGAGAGCAGCTCAGCACATGACACTTTTGGTCCTCTCAAAGGAGATCCAAAGGAAAACTCCCTCCCTGATTGTGGGAAGATTTTAGGCTATCTCTAAAAAGAAAGAAATGTGTTTATTTGGCGGTTTGCTTTGGGAGCATTTCTGGGTTCCCACACAGGTTCCTCCACAACTGGGCTCTTGCTGTTTCTTCAGCTGGGGCCACCAGCCCAACTGGGTTTCCCTCTGTCCATGCTGGGGGCTCTCTGCCTGCCTTTGGGGTGCTCATGCTGGGTTGCAGGTGGTTGGGTTGTTCTTTATGGAGTTATCAAGAGATGAACATCCCTAAATGTGCAATAACCAACCTGGGAGGCCCTGAATTACCCTTTGGGTTGATTCCACCACCAGTGTTTTTAGTGTATGTATGGATTTTTGGGGGGAATATTAGGGAAGGTGATCAGAGGTGGTGACTCGGAGTGGGCACCTGGCGCTTTTTCCCCTCTTCCTATGCAAAACGTGGTTGCTCCTCTTCGCCTGCCTTCGCTGCCGACAGGAAAGACAGCAGTGGTGTGGGTGTGTTGGGCTGGAGGAGGAGGAAAAACACTCTCCAAACCACATCAGAGGGCTCATAGGGAGGGATGGGAAGCCAAGGGAGGGTTGAAACGGCTGGGGAGGAGGTTTAGTCTTGCTGGGCTTCAGGGTAGGGTGGAAGGAACCCAACTCAATGTTTCCCCATGTGCGTTCCCAGCATAGTCAAACATTTAGGTAGGTTTCTGAGGTTCAGCCCAGGCTGCAGCAAAACCCTGTTAGAGCCCAGCACTTTACTGGGGCTCTTTGGAGCCCCAGCTCAACCCCATGGAGGTTATGTTCCATAAGACACATCATCCTTGTCTAAATCTGTCACTGGTGGTGCCAGCAGCATGCCACCTCTCCGGAGATGCCCACCACCATTAGCCATCCCACCTACCCAGGTACTAATGGTGAGCGGCTCGAGGCACGGTGCTTCGGTGGCTACCCCTGAACTGAGCACTCAGAAATTCTGTAATTGGGCTGGAACAATTATTTTTGGCTTTTGCAGAGGGAAAGGCTATAAATAATCACCCTGCGAGCTTGTGTGGTGACTTTGCAGCCTGCATGGGGATGGGGGGGTGGTGGTGGAGTTGGATTGGGGTTTTTTTTGGTTGGTTGTTTTTCTGGGTTTTTTTGCTGCTGTCCGGCTGGGTTTTCGGTGGTTTGTTTTGGTTTGGTTTTTTTCCCTCTTGGCAGCTGAGAGTGGGAGACTTATCTGCAGAAAATGCAATTTGAGTTGATTAAAGAAAGTCCTGCCATTGGCCAGAGCTGCCAAACTTTCTGCAGAAACGGTTACATTTTCTGAGAAACTGCCCCGGGGACCTGCCGGGCTGCAGCCTGGCGGCGGTGGTGGTGGTGGTGGTAGGACAGGGAGGAGGAGGAGGTGGAGAAGGGCTCCCCAGGCTCAGGAAAGGAAAACAAAGTGGAAAACAAAGGATGCTGGTCTCGGCAGCATGGCATTGCCAGGAAGAGGGTGCGGAGGAGGCAGTGGTTGCGGGCACGCTTGTGAGCTTGCACTTCTCCCGTGGCAGCAGCTTGCACAGCCTTCAGACTAAAGGCTTTAGGTCGCTATGGAGCTTTCAGCCAGGGACTGATCCGGAGGTGAAAGCCTCTGCATCCTGGTACCCATCCCGCCAGGTTCCCCCCATCACCCTTCCCAATACCCATCCAGGGCTTGGGAGCCAAAATCACAACAGCCTGAGCAGAAGCAAACAGCATCTCGCTGCACCTTCTTTTGTAAGCCCTCTCCCTCTGTCACATCTAAAATAAATTTGCATCTAAATTGACAGTCTGGTTTTAATGTCTTCTGGCTATATAGTGCTTAAAGGCCCAGGCTTCCCTGGTAGGTGGTCAGAGAGCATCGTCCCTGCTCATGGAGGGTGCCACTGTGATGGCACGGAGCAGCCCCAGGGTGGAGGTGGGAGAGGGACAGGGTGACTGCTCGCAGGGAAGCAGAAACTTAGTTTTTTCCACCATTGTTTTTAACATATTATTGAAAAGACTGAGACTTTATTGACAGGCTGGTGCCTGGGGATGGCCACGGATGTCCTGGAGCACATCACTTTGGCTGGTGCAGCCTTTGGTACCCAGGTTTGGGGAGCATGGCTGGGGCTGGAGCCGGTGCCAGCGTGAGGAGCTGTAGGAAGGAGCATATTGGGAAAGGCTGCCTGGAGCAGAGCATCTCCCGAGCAGTCTCGCCGTGGCAGCTTTCCTTCATCATCCATTATTTATTTGATCCTCTGCAAAACAAATTCGCTCCTCGGCACTGATTCTGATGACGGTGCTCGTTTTACAAAAGAGGTAAAAGGAGCCGGTTTTGTTTCCCCATCTAAAAGACTTTAACAAAAAAGGTGTGTTTCCCTGCCAAGGCGTTTCTGCGTCAGTGGGATAAATCTGTGGGGTTTTAGGGTAGTGATGGAAATTTTGGGAGTCTCACATGCTGCTAGCAATGCTGTTCCCTGTTGATCCCCATTTTCCTGGGACCAGTGAGGGTGTTTGTTGTGGCTGGACCAGGGGGGACCAAGATGCTTGACTTGCCTCGTGGCTCTCAGCTGCAGGTTTCTCGAGGGGTTCGCTGCACGTGCAAAGAAAAGGGACTTTTTATCGGGTGCATTTCCTCCCCCGTGCCTGCTCTTGGAGGGGCTGCTCTGCTTTATGGGTGCACAAATAAGCACATGCTTAGGGTTTGGGGCTGGGGGGGGGATTATCGAAGATGTCCTCGGTCACAGCAGTGGCCGAAGCTCCACTTTGCTTGCATCAAGCACACTGGAGCTGGAGCAGTGGGCTGAACACTGGGGCCGGGAAGTTTGGAGGGAGGAGACGGCGCGTCGGAGCCGCCTTCGTCAGGATGGAAATAACTGTCAGCCCCATTCAATCTGTCGCCTTGTTCCCGGGGGACAATTGCAAAACAGGATTACTGGTACTTAAAAATTCATAGAAAATGTTTCTTATCACAACGTCATAATTGTTATGACTCAGAAGAGTAGAATTGCTATTTTCCTGTGCCTTTTCCCCCCCCACCCCCCCACTTTTGTTGCATACCGAGTCCCTAGCTGCAGCTGCAGAATTGTCCAAAAAAAGAAAAAAAAAAACAACAAAAACCAACAATAAAACCAAACCAACACAAAAAACAACCCCAAACTGGGGCGATGCTTTATTTTATGCTAACTGCTGCATTTGACTTGAAAATGATGTCCCACTGGGTCTGGTGGTCAGCGTATTACAGCGTGATGGATGGCTGTCAGAGCGGCGGTGGCTGGCAGATTGCGATGGGTGGAGGAGAACAGATGCCCGGTGACTTCAGGGGCTTTAGCGGAGCCCGGGACTGAAGACTGGAAAACAAAAGCAGATGGGAGGGCCTCGCTCGGGCTAACTATTCTTCTCCGGCCGCGTGTCAGGGAGGAGAGCTCGTCGGGTGGCCGTGTCCCTTCTGTGCTGTTCCTCCCTGGTGAGCTGGGCTGCCTGGCGAGGCCTCGCTTGACCTGAGGCCTGAGCCCACGTGCAAACCATCACTGTGGGTCTCTAAAGGGCAACCTTTCATCCCCCCAAAAAGAACAGCTTGCCCATAGGGAGTTCATAGAACCATCTGGGCTGGAAGGGACCTCCAAAGGTCATCTAGTCC
>BJBW01002823.1:32650-117838 GCA_004320125.1 Scolopax mira
TCCTTTTGGCAGAGCCATCGAACTCTCCTCGGTGGTGTGCTTTTTTAAAGCCCTGGCGTATCTTATCCCCCCCAACCACAGTCTGTTGTTTTTACCAGGCTCTTTTATGGCTCTGAGCTGCCTCCTCCCCCCCTCCCCCCCCTTTTTTTTTTTCCCTCCCTTGCTTTTGCCGGGAGGTAAAATCCGAAGGGATTGCAGGAGGAGGAGGCCCAGCTCTGGGAGCAGAGGGAACAAATCCGGCCAAGGCATCACAAAAGCTGGTGCCCGGGGTGAAGGAAGATGGAGGGGGGGACCCTTCCCTTCACGGAGAGCCTTTGGAAACACCCACCACCACCACCACCTCGGCTTTGTGTGGCTTAGCGGGGTGCTTCCCAGACACAAAAAGCCCCTCATCCCCTGATGTCGCTTCCATCATTCCATGCTGTGGTGGGGAAGAGTTTTCCCAGGAGGGAGCCGTCACCCACCGAAAGGCTGCTGTGGTGGGTGTCAGGAGGAGGCAGAAATCACCCCTCCAGACCACCAGAGCTTTGCTGGCAGGGCCTGGGCATCTGCAGGGTGTCCCAGGGAGAGGGCAGGAGAAGGGGCTCCTCTCCAGCTTGTGCTGAGTCTTAGAGGAACTCAAGTGTGGTGGGGCATCCTCTGCCTTTTGGGGAGCTCGGGGTCTGCCTGCAGCTCCCCATGGGGTTTGGGGGTGTTCTGGTGAGGGGCAGTGGCCGTTAGAGTTGGGAAGTTGTGGGGTGCTCAGCTTTGGGGAACTGAGGAGGGGTGGCCACAGGGATGGAGCCACAGCCTGGCACCTCTGGGCATGCCACCATGAAGAGGAGGGTGCCATTGGGGTCGTGCCATGGGTGCAGAGCCACCAGCAGTGTGCCCGGGGTTGTGAGAGCAGCTCCGACTTGGGGAGGGGGAGTCAGAGGAGCTGCTCTTTCCTGTGGTGGGTGGGAAAAAAAAAAGAGGAATAATCCTACTGGGAGCTTCCCATCAGCAGTTCACGGCCATGTCCACCAAGCCTGTCCCCTCCCTCCACTCACCATCCCCGTCCATCCCACTCTGTAACCAGGTTTTCCCCAGTGCTGCCAGTCTAAACAAGACCTTGCAGTGATGCTGGGCGCTCTCACATCGCTCCCTCCCCCTCCTCTGTCTGAAAGCCTGGGGCTAATTTTTTCTTTTTTTTTTCTTTCTTCTCAAGACTTCAAGTTTTCCTAGCTCACGTACTAGTTTATTGCTGGGACAGGGGGCAGGGCTTTGCATGCTGGTTTTATAGGGTCCCTCCAGAGCCGGCTTCAAAAAGCTCCCAGTTCATAAATGGGGGGGTGAGGGGTGGGTGTGTTTGTATTAACCGCCTTATTTTTATGGGGAGGGGTGCTCTTAGAAGGGAAATAGTTTAGGTTTTGTAAGCTTTAAGGGTCACATAGCTTGGAGTTTCGTCTAACCAAACCGCTCTGTGAGCATGCAAAAAAGAAAAAAAAAAAACAACAAAAAAACAGTGACTAATTTTAAAAAAATCCCACATTTTTATCAGAAATCCTCCCCTGTGTCCCCATGTGCACCGTGTGAGGTTGCTCCTTGAGTTACACAACCCCGCTGGGACTTTCCCACAGGGAAGCCCCACAGCTTGCCTGCGCCTGGGCCGCCTCTACCAGCAGCACCGAAGCCACGGGGAGGGCTGGCGTTTGGGTAAATAAACCGTGGGGCCACTTTGGAGGGGTGTTTCCCATCCCAGGGAGGGGTAGTCGAGAGAAAGCAGGCCTGGAGGTGAGGTGATTCGGTGAATTACCTCCCGTCCCACGGATACGCACCTCTTCTCCAGAGCGTGCCGTAATATTGAAAATTCTCTGGAAATTAAAACTTTTTTCCATTCTCTCCTCTCCTGCTGAAAAATCCCAGCCAACCGGGGATGATCTGGGCCCCTTCCAAGCTCATGTAGCCCCTGGCTTTTACTGGGTGCGGAGAAAGCCACCGGTTCTTGGGAACAGCACTGAATTACACGCTGGCTTACGTCAGATTTACTCCTCCTGTCCTTTGCTTTAGCTGCTCTATTAATTTTCAAATGCCTCGAGCAATTACCGGGCCTGGGAAACAGTATTTTTGGGGGCAGCACCCACAAATAACTGCAATAAATAAACCCTACTGTTAAAAAAGGGGGGGAAATGGACATGGGGGTTGCGCTCACCTGGGTGTAAAGAGTATTTTTTAGTGTGAATTTTCACGAGAAACTGTGTATTTACAATCTGTTGGGCAGCTTCTGGAGGGGAGCATCTCCCCGGGGGCTGCAGAGGGGGACTCATACCCTTTCCCCACCATTTTTGAGGTCCAAAGCGCTGCTCCACGATGGGATACAGGGTACAGAGCCTGGGGGGGGCATGGGTGCTTCCCGGGTCAGGTTTGGGATACGAGGGCTCCATATGGCTGGAAGGGATTAGCCCGGAGGATTAGATGAGCGGAGAGGAGGGGAAAGTTACTGCAATCCGCCCCCGCTCCCCGCAAAACCCTCATCTCTGACCCCCGGCAGATGTGCAGGGATGATTTCTGGGGGTATTTAGCACCGCTTTGGTTTTTGCTGCACTGCCCGGTGGGGAGAGCGATGGCCATCACCTGGGGTGGGATCCTGTGCTGGCGGGGGATGAGGAAAGCTGGGATTTTCCTCCTGATGCTTCCTCTCACCCACATGTTGCATCTTCCCATGAGCTTGAGGCGTTTCAAACCCGAGCTGTTTGCTCAAGCTTTAAGCTCGCCCGGAGAGAGCATCATTGGTGCTCGGTGCTGTGCCACCCTCCTTGGGCAAACCCACTCCCCAGGGACCAGGGATGGATGAGCCTGGGATACAGCATTCAGGAGGTCACACGTGGTGTGTGACCTTATCGGTGGCCATCCAGGGCTTGGGGAGGGTTGGCATCGCTGATGCAGGATGCTCTGCAGCTCCAGGCAGCACTTTGGGTGAAAAGCACAATAGAATCACAGAATGGTTAGAGTTGGAAAGGACCTTAAAGATCATCAAGTTCCAACCCCCCTGCCCTGGGCAGGGACACCTCCCACCAGACCAGGTTGCTCAAAGCCCAATCCAGCTTGGCCTTGAACACTTCTGTGGATGGGGCATCCACAACTTCCCTGGGCAACCTGTTCCAATATTTTCACCATTTTTGAAAGATCACCCTGGAAATTGTAGGAATGGTGCTGAGGGGTGATGGCTTTTCTCTGTGGACGCCGGGAAGGGCATCACTCCATCACAAAACCCATCCTGCTTAGGATTGGGGTTTGCTAGTGGCTTTCCTCATTGTGCCTCGGTGTTGCTGTCCCAGCAAAGACTCATCGAGGGCTGGGTTGGCTCTCAGAGCACGGCCACAGCCTCACGAAGGACTTCCAAGCCCATCCTTGCTTCTTAGGACACACCAAAGGTGGAGAAACCTGGTGGGCTTGTCACAGCAATGCTCCCAGGAGGGTGGGTGCTGCAGGTTGGGTGCAATTTGAGTGGTGAAGAGGACAAAAGCCCATTGCTACGGAATACAGCAGTCCTCAAAATTGGCAATAAATCCATCCGGCCTGGTTAATTCAGGGCTCTGACGTGCTGCCCTGGGTCTGGCCTCAGCGGTGCTGGCTGTTCCTGTCCAAAGTCCAGCATCTTCCTCCCCATCTCTCTCCCTGGGGTTTATACGAGGTGCTGGACTTTGTACCCACACGGCAAGTCGCAGCCTTTTTTTGAATCTCCTCCTCGATTTTAAGGCATCTCCATCCCTCCACCAGCTTATTTAATACAAGAGAAGACACTACAGAGCGTCTCCGAACATCAGCGAAGCCACTTTTGCTAAAAATGATAATTTTTATTTATTTTATTTTTTTAAACCTGCCACTTTGTTGGAGAAAGAGATTTGACTTTTGTTGTTGTTGTTGTTGTTGTTGTTGTTTGGGGTTTTTTTTCGTTTTTTGTTTTCCAAAGGCTCTTTGTGGAAAAACTTTACTCTTCACAGATCAGCGGGCACATCCATCAGGGGCCACCGCGAGCGGGAAAGGATGCTCAGCGGCCTCCGTAGGTACCCAAAACCCCATTTGAACGGGGTTCAAACAGGCTTTTGTGTTACTCCACGAAGATGGTGGCCGTCAGCATCTTGTCAGGGACGGGCAGATGGCGTTCACCTGCTCCGGACCAACTTCTTTCCCCCTTTGCCTTTGGTGTGTCGGGGAATAATACCGGGGCAGCTGCTGGCAGTAAAATAGGCTTAAGCAAATGGGATATTTTGGCATTCAAGTGCATGACAAGAATGGGAGTATTTGCATTAATTCCCTCCTCTCTTTCTCCCCACCCCCCCCACCCCCTCTGTGGCAGGAGGTGGTGCAGAAAATGGGGGTGTTTTCCCCAGGGGTCTTCTCCCTCTGGACCAGGGGTGGGAAGTGTTGGATACTGTGCTCCATCCTGCAGCATCCTGCTGCCCAAACAATGGAAAATGGGGTGTTTTTCTGTGAAGGTCCCGGTGTTTCCCAGTGTATTGCAAAGGCTGGGGGGAGTCTCACCCCCTTCCCTGCATACGGATGAGTGTTGGGTACTGGGCATCACTGGCTCCCCGTGCAGACTCCCAGCTTATTTTATATTATTTTTGATTGCAAACAGCGACCGATGAGATCGTCTGGCTAAAACACAAGGTGGAAAAGATAAACTTTAAAAAAAATAAACTATATATATTTCTAATCTGTGCCCATCCTTAATGGGGAAATCACTGCCAGGCCCTGGATGCCTTTGGGGTCTTCTGCAGTGCACCAAGTAGCTGAGAGGATTTTGGCAATATCCTCGTTAATTTGTTAGCAAATCCTTTCGACAAGTTGAAACTATGCTTTCTCTAATGCACGTGCTGCAACAGCACGGCATTTTTCTAAAGCTGAGGATTGTATTGTGATTGTGGTTTTTTTCTTTTATATTAGACCACCAGTTTAAATGTAGCTTTTCTTATCACCCCTCCCAAAATTTGCTGGGCAGTTTCAAGCTGGAAGGCGTCAGAGGAGCAGGAGTCGGACTGCCAGTGCCAGCAACTTCCCTTGCACCCCATCGACAAATGATTCCTTTTTTTTTCAAGGGGGAAGCAATATTTTTCCTTAATCTGAGCTTTTCAAAGAGAGGATTTGATATCAGCTGTGATGCTTAAGTCAGGGATGGAAGGCGAGCTGGTCCACGTGCCAACGAGCATCCAGCCATGCAACCCCACGTAATTACATCCCGACAGCAGCAGCAGGAAGCAAGGGGCATCCCGAGGAGTAAACACCCATCCTCATTAACCATCACAACTTTGCAGAGAACTCCAGCAAATTACCTCTCCTGGAAGCTTTGCTTGCTGGGGCTTTTTTTTTTTTTTTCCTTTCGGCTTTAAACTAAATAACGTGATGTTTTTAAAATCTGAAATTAATCTGTAAGCTTTGCGTAAAGCTTGTACGTCAGGAGGGAATGAGTGAATCCAGGGGGAACTGTGAAGTCAGGAGAAAATCCAGGTTGTGGGTGCGAGGAGCTGCAGGGCAGCGGTGGCCGAGCGGCCCTCCGTCGAGCATCCCACACTGATAGATGAGATTAATAGTCCTAAAGTAATTGCATTATCTAATGAAAATTTTATATAATTATTTTATATAAGTTTTTTGGCAGGTGGACCCTGAAATGGATGGTATTGATTGCTGGAAAAGAGCCTGGCCTGTCTGATGCTAGAATTATTATTAGAGGAGAACTGATAGTAATTAATACCTGTGTATTTACAGGATTTTCCAGGCTGCTAATTGCACGGGATCCATTTGAGCTGCTTGGCAGTAGGGTGGGCTTGTACCTGGGTTTTAAGACATGGGTCTTGTGCCAGGGACCCCAGCTTCACCTTCACCTCGACCTGGGGGCTGGGAGGGTGCTCAGGGATGCCCATGGCAAAGCATCCCAAGGTACCAGGGATGCTTTTCATCCCTGTGGCGTGAAGCACCAGGGCTCTCTCCTCTGCAAAACCCTTCCTAAATCAGGGGAAGCACTACCAAATGACCCGGCTTAACTTCCCACAAGTTTCCCTTTGTAAACCTTCCTGTACCCACCCGCGTGCAAAACCCGGCCTAATTGCATTTAGTCTTGTGGGTTTTTTCCTACACCTCCCATGCTTATCATCCTACCCTCCCTGCCCCCCCGTCCCCCCAACTTCCATCCTCACCCTCCCCTTTTAATTCGGTTTGCTGTGAAATTTTTGCAGCCCTGCCAAGTTATTTCCTTGGGATATATTTAGAGAAAGCCAGCTCAGCAGAGCGCGCTGGGTGTTTGCGTAAGGATGTTTGTAAATGTTAGCAGGAACGCTGGCGGGCTGGCGGAGCAGATGTCCCCGAGATGCTACCAAGAGCCTTATTTACAAACTTGTAAATGACTGAAGGGGTTTCCTTCCCGGGGATAAGGGGGACGCCGACTTAAGAGATTAAAATCCTATTGTTTCGTGGCCGGGGCTGCTGTCTCAGATTATCCTTTACAAGGGGGGGACAAAAAGAAAAAGCTCAGTATTAGCTTGAAACACCATTCAACTGTTTTGCCTTCTTTTTTTTTTTTTTAATTGTTTTTCTTTAAAGCTCAGAGAAAACACGGGGCTGGGGCTTATTTCTTATTCAAGGAGGGGGGAAAAAGTGGGTGAGCGTGGCTGTTCCCGGCTGGGGTGTATGCTGGTGCTTTGTGTGCTGGGTGGTTTGTAGGTGACGTATTCAAAATAAGCACAAAAAGTTTGCCAGATCCTAGAAATACAATTAAGCTGTACAGTGTCCCACGGGAGCGCGGTGACGGTGTTGGGGTGGCACGGTGATACTGCTACAAGCCCATTTCATATCTCTTTTTTTTTTTTTTTAATACCTCCACAAAGCTTCGTCTCAACCTCCTTTTGCCTTCTTTTACCCTTAAGTAAGACAAAACCAGGGTTGGTTTGTCTCCTGGAGCATCCAGCCAAGTGGCTCACAGCAGAGGAAAGCAGGATGCTCTCCGGCTGAGGGGCATGGGGCACCCCGAAAACACCTTGAGCCCATCCCAGAGGCTTTATGAGGCTTTTTTGTGGTTTCGAAGTGGGTGCCCGTGGGTGATCCCACTCCCTGGGCTATGATGAGTGGGGGTTTTATTTCTTTTCATGCACGTTGATGCAACACAGCTGCTGCCAGCGACCCGTGGTGGGAGAGCATCCGAGAGCTCGGTCTGGAGGAAGCGGTCGGCGTGCCGTCCTCCCCCGGCGTTAATTGGGTTACTGCGAGGTGTGGGAGGGTGCCATTATTAAATTTAAAACCTGGCCGTGTAAGATGAAGGCAGCTTTAACGAGATGAAGAGGCTTAACTGGAGTCCAATTAAATTCCGTATTACCTGTTTACGCAGCCTGCTTAAGTCCTGACCTGCACGCCGATTTCTTCCCTGCGCTCCAAAGCCTGTGCTCTAGGCAAAAAAGAATAAAATCAAAGGAGACAGATAGACACCAGATCACTGACACGTCCCGAGCGTCCCCCCACGCTCCTACCAGAGGATGCTGCCTTCAAATGCCTGGTACTGCTCCTGCCGTGGCTGCGAGGTGTGAGATGCAGCCAAAAATCCTCTGGAGTTTGGCCCCGGAGCCAAAAAAGTGAATGCCCTGCCGTCCTTACTTAGTTTGGTTTTAGGTCTGTGCCATGAAGATATTTCTCAATATCTGAATACCAATATTTGAAGGGAGCCTACAGGAGAGCCAGAGAGGGGCTCTTTGTCAGGAAGTGCAGTGACAGGGCAAGGGGCAATGGGTTTAAATTGGAAGAGGAGAGATTTAGATTAGATACTAGAAAGAAATTCTTCCCTGTGAGGGTGGTGAGACACTGGAAGAGGTTACCCAGAGAAGCTGTGGCTGCCCATCCCTGGAGGGGTTCAAGGCCAGGCTGGCTGGGGCTTTGAGCAACCTGCTCTGGTGGGAGGTTTCCCTGCTCATTGCAGGGGTGATCTCTAAGGTCCCTTCCAACCCAAACCATTCTATGATTCTGTGATTCTCGTGGCTGGGTTTGATGGAAGCTGGAGCCAGCAGAATGGACTCTGGTGGTGGTGCATCCCACGGCAGGAGCATCCCCTGTGCTTTCTGCCAGCGCCTTGCACCGCTGTTTGGAAGTTATTTTTATGTTTTTTAAGAAGTGTTTGGTGAAAGCCAGCCCTGGGATGCTGGGGCAGCTGTCTGCATGGCCCAGAGCTGCTCGCCCGTAGCGTGTGGTGGGGACACTGCTTGGCCTTCTGTAGCAGAATACATACTGCTGGGGGGGATCTGGGACCTGGTTTTCATCATTAAAAGAAACCATGGCGTCAGGTTTTGGGGGGCAGCAAGCTGGGGCTGGGCTGGGATGGTCATCTCGCCGTGACACTGAGAACCTTGCAGGATGGGTTGCATTGGGGTGCAACACCTTAGCCCACCTTGGAGATGCTTTTGAAGGCACCTCAGGCTTGTCCAGCCATGGGGATGAGGAGAAAGACTCCCATTGCAGGATTTCCACGAGGACAGTGCATCCAGAAAGCTCCCCAAACCTTCCCTTGTTGGGTGTTGCCAATTTTTACTCCTGGGGGTACCCTGGGGCTGGGGGTGATGGCATCCTGTCGCTGGCGGCGATTTCAGCCCACCAGCTCTGCCTGGCTTTTTAAATTCAGTCCCCAAAACTTCTCTCGGCCCCGGTGCTGCCTCATCCCTTCTCTTGGGTCGAGTCTGCTGGGGACTGGGGGTGGGGGAGAACGGGGACAGGAGGGGGGACGCGGATGGGGGGGGGCAGGAAACCGCTCGCCGCACCCAGCCCTCACCAACCTTCTCTCCCAGCAAAGACCTAAACCCGGCGTTAAAGGAAGTAAATAAGTAACGGTGCCGGCCCACAGCTCCTCCCGGGGCGGTGGGGACATGTGGGGGCGAGCTGTGCCTGGGAAAGCAAATTCGGGTGACACCACAACACTGGCCTGGCCGCCCCACTGCCTCTTCCCCACCGCTCTGAAACGCCATGAGTTCTTCTTCCTAAGGATTAGGTTAAGAAAACAAGCCGTTTCTAGTAGCCCTTTTAATGTCCTCCGTAGGTTTTAGCTGAAAAACGTAAACCGGTTTGGCAGCGCAGCCAAACAGCCCATCTTTTCTTTTCCTTGTTTTCCCCCATAACCTGGTGCCGGGGGGGCGGGGGAGGGCTCCTACTGATAATTCAAGTGCCCAGCTCCTGGCTGTGCTGTTTTGTCCGATTTCCATTGCCTCCTGACCTCCATCCTTCTTTATTTGCAAAGCTATACTCGCAGGCAGCGGTAATAAATCAATTAATGACTCTGATGAATCGTTTAATGGCTGACAAAATAACACTACAGTCAACAGCTTGGATCTCTACAGCAGTACCAGAAGACGCTGGTTGACTCAGGGTAGGGAGACGAAACAGAGACTGTTAGCTCAATTAGTGCAATTAGTGTGCGATTTAAAGGCTTAGACGGCATCTGCTGGCGTACTGAGCCGGTGTGTTAACTGGGAGCTTCGGTTTGGAAGCAAGAAGTGGCAATCCAGATTGGCATCCCTCTGCTTGCTTCCACCGAAAAAGGGGGAAAAATCCAATGTATGTGGTGGTGGTGGGGGGGGAAATAATTAAAAAAAAAATATATGTGTGTGTATATAGCTATATATGCGTGGCCCAGGAACTGCATTTTGTTTCCAGCATGGAAACAGCAAAATTACCGTCTAATAAAAGGCAAACGAGCTGGCGTGCTGGCTGGGCCGGAGTGTTCCGTGCTCGTCCCCAGCAGTGTTTCTCGGTGTGGTTTGGTGGAAGGAAATTTGGGACACTACATGCTACTGGGGACTTTCATGTGGCTGGACACGGCTTCGGTTTAGCACCAGTTTGGACACAGCAGCATGACGGGCTTCGTCTAGGGGGGCTTGGATATTCACCTGCTGAAAGGGGCTCGGCAGGAAAACTGCACCAAAAATCTCCAGAGTCCCTAAAAAGACTTTCTTAACCAAAACGGTGAAAATCATCCAGGTGAAGGGGAGCTGGGAGGGGAAAAAAAGTCCTATTTTTTCACAAATCAGTGCTGGAAAGTCCTTGGGGTTTGGCTGCTGAACTTTGAGGTTTGAGTCCTCACTCATGGGGTTTAGGAAATTTCTTTCCACTGTCTTTTCTTTTTCCCCCCTTTTTTCCTTCTTTTCTGGCTCATCCCCAGGGTTTTGCTCCGGCAGCAGCTGTGCTCCTGTAGCCCTTTAGCAGGGCTAAAGGTGCCTCCGTGTTTACCTTAGCGGCGGTGATGGGGAGGGGAATTTAAAAAAATATATATAAAAAAAAAAAAAGAAATAAAATGTCACTTCGCAGCCTTGTAAATCATTCATCAAGGGCTGACCAATTTGGCTCCCATCCTACAATATGCTCAGGGCACTTGCGGGTTTTTAATTACTGAGTTCTGCCAAGCGCCACATGTGCGAGGAACTTTAAATCCCCGTTTACGCCGCGAAGGCACAGGTGAGGTTTCAGGGTGTTTAGCGTGGAAAAATACTCTGTGGTTTTGTGGGGGAAAAATAAATAAATAAAAAAATGGGCATTTCGCTTCGAGAGCTTTTTTGGCTGCTTTGCCCCCTCCCTCCTTCCCTCGGCTCCCTCTTGCAACGTACTTTCCCCCCTGGATCCTGTCCTCGCTCCTCACCGCTTTGGGATCCATTTCACTTTGGGAGATTCCCCCGGCAAAGGATTATGGTGGGCTGGAAATCTCTTGAAACCATAAAATATCACCTTGGCAGCTTTATTGCAGCGCTCGCTGCCTTGGGAGAGAAGCGTTTTGCGTGATAGAGGGTTTAATAAAGGAAATTCCAAATGGGCTCGCTGCAGTTTGGGGCTCGGTCTTATATATTTTTGCATTAAGAACCGTCATCTGCTTTGCAGAGAAACTGCAATATGTTCATGGCCTTGGATTAAGATTTGGTTTTACTTTTATAGCTGACCCACTTGGGGGGGGGATGGAGGGAGGGGGAGAACTGGGTTCACTCCCTCTCCCATCTATTTTCGCTGCCGTCTGATGTATAAAAAGAGCCTGGAACGGGCAGGCTTATTTTTCCTGCCAGGACTTTTTTTTTTTTTTTTTTAATGAACTGTAAAAACACTCAGATCTGGCCTTTGCTGTGCATGTGGGGGGAACTGCTCGGGATGCTATGTGCAGGAGCCCAGGAGTGCAGGACCCCATAGCTGCACGAGGAACCTTGTTACTTCACCAAGAGGAATCTGGGGCTTTCTGGTCCAGAACAGTGTGATTCCCAACCAGACATTGGGGTCCCACCTTAGCAAGTCCTTAATAACAATCCTTAGTTTTCCAGGCTGCACTAGTCCTGACACCCCAGCTTCTCCCCTCTGCTCACATAGAATCAGGGAATGGTTTATGTTGGAAGGGACCTTAAAGATCATCGAGTTCCAACCTTCCCTGCCATGGGCAGGGACACCTCCCACCAGAGCATGTTGCTCAAAGCCCCATCCAGTCTGGCCTTGAACACCTCCAGAGATGGGGCAGCCTAGTCCAGTGTCTCACCATCCTCACAGGGAATACTTTCTTTCTAGTATCTAATCTAAATCTCACCTCTTTCAGTTTAAAACCGTTACCCCTCGTCCTATTTCTCCACTCCCTGATAAAGAGTCCCTGCCCATCTCTTCTGTACCCCTTTAGGGACTGGAAGGGTCTATAAGGTCTCTCTGAAGCCGTCTCTTCTCCAGGCTGAACAACCCCAACTCTTTCAGCTTGTATTCACAGGAGAGATGTTCCAGCTCTCCACTATCTTCGTGGCCCTCCTCTGGACTCACTCCAACAGGTCGATGTCCTTATGTTGGGTGCTCCAGAGCTGGACACAGTGCTCCAGGTGGTGTCTCACCAGAGCAGAGCAGAGAGACAGAATCACCTCCCTGGACCTGCTGGCCACTCTTCTTTTGCTGCAGCCCAGGATATGGTTGGCTTTCTGGACTGCAAGCGCATGTTGCCAGTTTGTGTTGAGCTTCTTGTCCACCAGCACACCCCCCAAGTCCTCCTCCTCAATCCATTCTCCACCCAACCTGTATTTGTGCTTGGCATTGCCCTGACCCAGGTGCAGGACCTTGCAGTTGACCTGGTTGAATTTCATGAGGTTCTCATAGGCCCAGCTCTCAAGCCTGTCCAGGTCCCTCTGGATGGCATGCCTTCCCTCCAGCGTGTTCACCAAAGCTTGGTGTTGTCAGAAAACTTGCTGAAGGTGCCCTTGTGGTTGTCATCATATTGGATGCAGTCGGGGGCCGGGGCTGGCTCAGCTGCTGTCGGGACGTGGGGTTTGATGGTGTCAAGGTGCTCCAAGCATTGGGGTAACCCCAAGCCTGAGCAGGCTCCCGTGTACCCCATCTGCTCAGGGGATTTCCTCAGTGGAAAATTTTTCCACCAGTATTAATTGTGGTGGGCGATTTCCCTCAGTCCTACCACATTTTTAAGTGGGTAAGTCCATTGTAAAAATTTGTGGAGGGAGTAGTTCAGTGATGCAAACCCAATTAATATCACTGAGCCTCCCTTGTAACTGCCCTGAGAACGGGGGTTCGTTTGGCGATGGGTAAATGAGAGTGTGGTTTTATGGCACAGGCATCGCCTCTAGCCCAGCGGGGACATGTGACAGTGGGGCTCTTTGAGGAAAGATCTTTTTTCTTAGCATTTAGCTTCTGGGGTAGGAGCCTCCCATCATACTGGTGCTTTCCCAGCGCCGCTGGGAAGTAAATAGCAATAGAGATGCTGAGCAGGAGCGAGTCTGTGTCCACCCCCATCCTTCCTTTTGGGGGACTGTAGCTGCTCAGGTGGTTCATCCTCAGGAATGTGACCCCGCAGGTGGGATGTGATGAATTTGGAAATCAATAGTAAAACCTTGGCATGGTGGTGAGGTCAGGGAGGTGTCCTTTTTGGAGGACAGAACTGAACCGGCGAGTGGCAGAGGGAAAGTGGGTGTAAGAAGAGTGTTTAAAAAGCCTTAAAACAGCTTCTGCCTGAAGTGATGCATTCAGTGAGGCTCCTTGGTGGACTAACGAACCTAAACGCCTGGGTAAATGAATAAATAAGCCCCAGAATTATCCCCATTTTTTTTGTGCAGCTGTCTTCTCCATGGGTGAATGAATTGCAGGGGCTGGTGCCTCTCCAGCTCTGAGCATCCTCTGCTTGTTCCCTGGGGGATGAAGATGCTCAGGGCAGGGAGAGCGATGCTCGGGGCACAGGGAATGATGCTTTGGACACGGGGAGCGATGCTCAGGGCTCTGGAGGTAACAGGCTAATTGACTCAGTGTGGTGTGGGAGGAGAGATAACTTTCCAAATGTGGGCTGTGGGGTTTTTTTGGGTTGGTTTGGTTTTTTTTTTCCCTTAAACTCCGACTCAAACCCACCATGTTTGTCCTGGTTTTGTTCCCTGCAGAGCGCAGCTGCCGCCCCGAGTCCCGTGCTTGGAAACATTCCCCCGAACGACGGGATGCCCGGGGGCCCCATCCCGCCCGGTTTCTTCCAGGTAGGCTCCCACTTCCCCCCCCGGTGCTCGCCTCCGCCCCACGCACGTGTTCGCTTACGCTCTGGGTGCCAGCTCTGTCGTGACTGTGGTGGTGGTGTTTTTTTTCCCCCAAGAGGGATGTTAGGGAAGCAGCATGTCCGTGTAGCTGACCCAGCTAGGGATAACTCCTGTTCTGCTGTCCTTCCACGTTTGCTTTCTATTTTTTAATTTTTTTTATTATTTTTTTTGGTGGCCTCAAAGCGAATTTCTTTCTTCCTCGAAGAGGTTACTGTGTGTTTACAACCGATGGTGGGTTTTTTGTTGTTTTTTTTTTTTTTCCCCAAAGCTGCTTGGTTTGTGTTTGGGTTGAGATTGTGTTTGTTCTCCGGTCCTAACAGACGTGCATAATTGAAAACATTCTGGATTTCGATTCCTGAAACTTCTCCCCCATCCACCGCCCCCCCCCCCCCCCCCCCCCCCCCCCCGTTTNNCCCCCCCCCCCCCCCCCCTCCCCCTCTGGTTAACCACTTGATTTTTTCCAAATGCAATCACTGAAAGCATTAACAAACGCTGGCTGTGGCTGCAGGCGGGAGCCAGCTCCAGCCAAGTCCCCGCGTTCTGTTGGAGGCACCTTGTAAGCTAAAATACCTAGCAAAGTCCCCTCCCTCCTCCCTTCTCCTGTGCCCAGCTCCGTCCGAGGCGGGGGGGGGGGGGGGGGGGGGGGGGGGGGGAGGGTAACGTACCTTTGAAGTGAAGCTGATGGAAAAGTTCTTCACAAGCTCACAGAAAAGGAGTTTTCAAAACTTGCAGGGGTTTTTGGTTGGGTTTTTTTTGAGGGGGGGGTGTTCTCTGGAATCTCTTCGCACCAGCAAAAGCTCTCGGTGCATTCGAACCCTCCTTCTTGAGGAAGAAACACTTGTTCATGTAACAAATGGGATAAGAGTTGAAAGGAATATTTGTTTTGGCAAGCTGATGGTGGTTTTTTTTTGTTTTATTTTCAATCTGGGCTTGCGATTTGTATATGGGAGAACTTCTGGGGCAGTAGACAGGCGGTCTCGATAAGGCGCTTGTGATTTATTGTGGCGATATCTGAGCCTGATATCACCGTTTGCGTGTGTATGGGAAAGGGGGAAGGAGGGTCTTGTCTATTTTTTTTATTATTATTATTAATTTGTTGTTGTTGTTGTTGTTTTGTTAGAGAGTTCCCATTTCCTGACAAAGTAAGAATATCCGATATTGATCGTGAACCCTAAAACGGGCGAATCTTGTCGCCGCGCGCAGCGGCAGGGGGTGAAGCCAGCAGCAGAGATGCTATCTCGCAGGTCATAGCTGCTGCCAGCAACCCCCGTGCCAAGCTGCTGCTTCCAACAAATGTGTCTCCAAAAGTCCTGATCCCGCCCCGTGGTGACTGTCCTTTGGGGCTCCTGCTTCACGCGGAGCTGCGAGGGCTGCGAAACTGGCACGGAGTTAGGGCAAGGCTTCAAGAGCATGGGTTGGCTTTCCCCGCGAGGGGAAGGTGAGGAAGAGGAGCTGCGTCTCCCCAGACGTGCTGTTCGTGCTTCCATCTCGACTCTTCCCGTTGACAGCCTCCAAGCTGTCCCCTCTGCTTTCCTTTCCATCCTCCCGTAGCGTGTTTTTTCACTGAGGGTCTGATTCAGGAGCAAACAACCCATCCTTGCTCCCTGCCTCTCGTGTGGCTGGACCAGGAGCCACTGGGGAAACAGCAGCTCTGCTTTCTTAGGACCTTCTCAGGCTTCTTCTTTTTTTTTTGGGGGGGTGGGGGTGGTGGTGAAAGCCCAGCAGAAGTAATGGCACGGGTGCAGGTGTTGTGTGTAGGGATGCTGCCTGTCCCCAGAGCTGCCAGAGGGAAGAGAGGGACGGGTGGCGATGCATATGGCTTGCATGTGATATCTCAAGAGCCTGCCTTTCCTGAAAGCCCTCCAACATCTGGTTTCTCCTCCCAGTCCTGGGGATGGAGGGGAGGAGGGGAGAAGAAAAATCCCACCTTTTAACACAGGCTGAACATTGCCTCCATGAAAGCCTGTCTGATTTATTGCGAGGGCTGGAGCTCGTTCCAGCTTCAGGAGGTGGTGGAGACCAGCTCTTGTGGAGGTGTGCTGGGGGGTTGGTGGCAAGCTGGTTGCAGTTCAGGGGTAATTTCCTACCTCTGTAGGATATTAAAGTGATGAACTTAAGAGGGCAAATCCAAAAAAGGTCACAGGAGATGCAAAGGACTTCTCCCTGACCCTTGAGTGAGTGAAGGGAGTGAGTGAAGAACCTGGTGGTACCAGCTTGGCCGGTGCCCTCCTCATGTCAGCAGACCAGAGGATGGAGAAAGCTTGGGGGTTTCAGCATCTCACTCTTCTGCACCATACTCCAGGAACCAGGGGCTTGCCTGAGGGTAGCAGGCATGGGCAGACCATTTTTGAGAGGGTTTAGATGGCCTGATCCTGTCGTGGCATGGTGGGGCATCACACCAGGAGCTGAGGAGAGAGTCACCAGCAAAGGTCAGGTTGCAGAAATCCTGCGCTGTTGCCCTTGTGGGGGTGGATGACCTCCCCCAGTCCCTCCTGTTTGGATGTGCACAGCTGTTTGGCAAAGGGAAGAAAATGATATGGACTGTTCCCGGGAGCTAGTGGCCCAAAAACCCGTGGGAGTGAGCTTGGAGGAGAAGTGACACGCTGGGAAGGGAAGAGAGGAGGGGCCTGGGCTGCAGCCGCTGTCTTGCAGGGAGAGTCCCTTCCCTCACTGGGGCTCAGCAGCGACCTTCGGGCCAGGGGCCAAGGGAGATGCAGCCTCCAGCATCTCCCAGAACCTTCCCAAAACGATGGGAAAGGAGTGGCCCTGGGCACCCTTGGGTGGTCGCGTGGTGCCAGGCGGTGGCACGGCATCGGGCAGTGCCCCGGACAAAAGGTGGCTGGTTTGATGGGCCGGCGTGGATAGATGCTTTTATTTAAATCCCTCTCTTTGTCCCTTTGAGATGAGCAAACAAACCCTCTGCTCGTCCTCCTAAAGGTCACGGGAGGCGTTCCTGCTTTTGTTTCCAAACCTGGATGGAAGCCGGGGTGCAGATCCCTTAGAGGAGGGACGGGGTGGGGGGCGGGTGCCCAGGGAAACGCAGGAAGGAAAAAATTAAAGAATTTCAAAGTGATTAATACCACACCTTCTTAAGATTTAATTAAATGGGGGGGTGGGGTGTCCAGTCAGCAGCACCACCACCCCCCCCCCCACCGTGGCCGTGCCTCCTCTCCCCGGTGCGAACTCCCCGCGCCGCCCCGTACCCCGCGCGCTGATGAAATGGAAAGTTGACCATAAATCAATGTCGGCGGCTGCGTTAGCTATGCATCAGCGGCTCGAGATGCACCAAAACAAAGCATCAGGCTGCTCGGTGTTCCCACACTGCCCCCTAACGCAGAGAGACCTCAGGAACCCAGGGAGGACCAAAGCGGGGGGCTCCCCCCCCAACACCCCCTGCCCTCCCCGCCTCTCCTCCCTGCATCCCAGGGAGCATCGCTTTGGGGAAGGTCGCCCACCGGGGTGGGAGGATGCTAAAGTCAAGTCAAGATGCCAAGTCAATAGGAAGGAGTCCACGTTGTCCTGTTCTCTCCTTGGATGCCACCATTTTCCCCTTTCTTGGTGACATCTCGGTGGGCTTTGCCAGCGGCTGTGGTCAGCCAGCTCCAGCCAGGTGGCACAAGAGCCACAAAATTGGGCTGCCCTTCACCAAATCCCTCCCCCCCCGGGCAGAGCTCGGTGTCAGCCTTGCAGGATTTGAAGGAAGGTGGCCTAGGAGCTGGAGGAAAGGAAAAGCAAGCGTTGGAGAAAGTTCTTTCTTTTCTCTGGAAGTTTAGTAGGATGCCCGAGGCTTTTGTACCGAGCGTCTGGAGCATATGGTGGGATTTGCAGTCAACTTTCTCTCGGGTGCTCCAGCCAGATGGAGGTGACTGTTCTTGGCTCCGGCTGACACGGGTTTGTTTCCTGAAGAGCTTGTGTTTAACATATTCCTTAAAACCAGGCTTCTGCAGTTGGGAGCCCCAGCTGCAGGCGAGGCAGAGCTCCTGCCCACGGCTGCCTTCCGCTGTCTGCGGGGGAACTTGGCCCCCCCCCTTGCCCTGCCTTGCCTTGCTTTGCCCTCCTTTGCCCTTTCTTGCCTTGCTTTGCCTTGCCCTGCCTTGCTTTGCTCTGCCTTGTCCTGCCTTGCCTTGTCCTCTCTGGGGATGGTGCAGAGGGTGGCCACGGTCCTCCTCCCTGAGGGCACCTGGAGCACCTAAAGGCTCCTTCAGGGGTATCTTCATTTTTTGGGGTTGACAACTTGCAAAACTGCCCTCTCCTTCACTAGGAACAACGCTCCTCTCCAGTAAACCCAGGCACACATTTAATTAATCCCCATCTCATTTATTTTGGCATTTTCTGATGGCAGGAGGGGGTAGGCAGGGGCAGGTATTTTTAAAACACGAGATGCCTTCCCGTTGCTTGCTCTAAATGGTCGGGCGTCTTGTGGCGGCGATGCTTTGCCTCCTCCTACCATCCTGTGTTGTTCTGCCACCCCCAGAGGTGCTCGAGAAGGTTTTTAAATAGAAAAACTCCCCCATTAGCTGAGAGTATGGAGCCCATAAAACAGGATCCATTTGCGGTGAATTAACGCTGGAAAACATAAATTGACACGCACGGAGCTACGATCGCTCCTGCCATTTTCCATCTTTAATATTTTACAAGAAGTTTGAGGAGTCGAGCTCCTGAAAGACGGGAGTGGAAATAACTTGAAACTCTCTGTAGAAAAAAAAAAGCAGCAGGAACAGCAGCAAACTTTGGACATCAGATGGGCCAGGGTGGGCTTTTAAAGTCCCCCAAAAGAGGGAAGGGGGGGAGGTAGGGGGAATGAAGCAGAAAGGAAGTTGGGGCACCGAGAGCGGTGGGAGAGTTTCCTCTAACCCCATTTTAGCTGTTTGGGGTTGTTTGTTGGGTTTTGGTGGGGTTTTGTTTTGAGGCAGCTACAGGAAGGTGAAGAGTAACACCCACCCACCCCCCCCACCAAAGGCAAGGCATCCAGTTTGGGGGTGAAAAAAAAAAAAATAGGGAAAAAATGAGAACTTGAGAGGTGATGGAGTTTTCTCCAGGTTGGGGAGAGCGCTGGTGTCGAGGTGGGAGTGAACTCATCACCAAGCAGGTCCTGCTCGCCCGGCTGGGCGTGTGGGATGCGGCTCTGGGACATTTGGGATGCGGCTCCGGGACATTTGGGATGCAGAGGAAACAGGACTGCGTGCGTTCGGCCTCCTCTTGTAACAGCACTACTTAATAGCTGCTAAATAGCCGGTTTTTTTAAAGAAAAAAAATAGAAAAAAAGGGGGTTGTTCTGTTGGTTGGAGCCCACATGTCATCTCTGCGAAACACTTGTCTCCACCGCCGCGATCTGTGGGGATTGTCTGCCGCTTCCAGGGAAACCCGTGCGAAGGAAGCAAGCGATCCGGCAGGCGGCCCCAGCCCCGGGACATCTGCAAATATTTAAGGGAGATAACGAGATCCAGAGGGTTCTGTCTTTCTGAGGGAGCGGGGCGGCCGTGCCGCGGGGGGCGCGGGAGGGGGCCGCGGGGGTGGCAGCCCCAGAGCCAGTGTTTCGGATGCTGCCGCTCAATCTTGAGAAAAAGAAGAAAAGAATGAAGGAAAAAGCAAAAAAAAAAAAATTTAAAAAAAAAAAAGAAAGGCATGAAAAAGGGGCCTCTTTCGGCTCCTCCCTGCCTGCTGAGAGGTTGGCTGGGATAACGCCACGGTGAGGACCACGCTCCGGAGGATGCATCCAGCAGCACAAACAGCGGATGCTCTCTGGATCCCATTGGGGTGGGGGATTTTTCTCTGGTGAAAACATGTCTTCTACGTGCTTTTTCTGCAATAACCATACGTGGCTGGCTCTGAAGCTCTAAATGCAGCCCCAAAGCCTCACCTCCAGGCCCAGCTGGGGTGCGTGTAGGTGGCCATGTCCCCTGCGCGTTCAATAATACCTGTTAACCCCACACCTTCACAGGCCAGGGGATATGAGAGGGAAGATGTCAGGGGTTTAATAACTTCAGGATGGGGTCTGCTTGCCTGTCCAGGATAACAACCACCTCTTTCTTGCAGTGCGGCAAGGCGGGTGTTGTGGAGGACCTGTTGACTCTTGCATTGATGGGACTTGAGGGTTGGCCTCTGCACCTCCCTGTTTGTGTGTTCCACGTGGCTTCGTCACTCGTTCACCTTTGCCAATCTTCCCTACCCCAAATCCTGCAGCTGTGCCGTGTAGGAAGGGCTTTGATGGTGGCCAGACCTCGTTGAGAGGTGCTGTCCTCCATGAACCGACGGTGGGAGGTGGCTGCTGTCTCCCGGTGCAGTTTGCGTTCACACAGAGTTAAGCCACCTCAGAAACTCAAATAAGTCAAGTTTCATGCATGGAGAGGACTTCTGCTAAAGGTGGTTGATGCCGCAGTTTGGACCACGGAGGTTTGTCTTCTCCAGCGTGGTGGGACATGGAAGGAGAAGGCAGTCGTGTTGGCACCGGGAGGGTTGTCCAAAGTTGGGCAGGCAGGGGCTTTGGCTTTGGCTGCTGGAGAAGAACTGGTGGTATAAACGGTGGGATGTCATCTCCCAGCCGCTGGAGCGGGGAGGCTGGCAGGAGGCTGCTGGTTTTTAAATCCTCTTGGCTCCATCCTGCCACCGAACTGTTCAGATGGGAGAAGAGAGAGAGAGAGAGAGAGGGGAAAAAAAAAAAAAGAAAAAAAAAAAAAAGAGGAAAAAAACCCACCCTCTTACTTTATTTACATTGCACTCAAGTTTCCGCCGTACAAAAGATTTGCAGGTGCAAATATGTCCTGCCTTCATTAACTTCCCCTCCCTTTTTAATTTATGTGATTTCAATTTTCCTTCCCTGTACTGTTAATTAGGGGACCCTCTAATCAGTACCATTATCACAGTGGTATTCATGTTTAGGAAAGCTGCTAAACAAATGCTTGCAAAATTGCTAAATGGCTAATTAATGTCTGTTAATTAAGAAAATTGCTCATGGTAACAAACCATGCCATTGCTGGCAGCAGCTAGAAGGCGAACACTTGTTGAAATTAGTAACGAGGCAGGTAGAGAACATCTGCTCCAGCGCTGGTCCTGGAGCTGCCGTCGCTTCCCATCACCTACTGACAAAGCTCGTTTGCTTTTTCTACCAATTACACCTCCTTTGACTCTCAAAAAAGTACTTTTTTTTTTTTTTAAATTCTTTTTTTTTTTTCTTTTTTTTTCTCCTTACGTTAACACGCACCGCTATATTCTTGCACCGAACTCGCGGTTTTTCCAAGCAAATTTTAATTTCATGCTTTTAAGGGAAATTTTAAAGAAAAAGTGGGCGTTTGAGCCCAAAATGTCAGCGGCTGCTGCGTTGCAGCCTTGAACCTGCACCGACTAATCTCTCCTTTTTTCCCCTAGACATCCTTTCTTTGCTCGCAAGCCATTTTACTCTCATCCGTAGGGAATCCACCTGGAGGAAGGACGTTGCATCCGGCCAGGCTGGCGATGCAGCCCCGGGTTGTGCCGGCCAAACGCTGGGACGTGCTCCTCATCCTCTGTGCTCGCTCCAGCACCTCCACCGAACCACCGTCACACTCAAAACAACCCAACCCCAAAACCCAGAGGCCTTTCCGACCTTTGGGATGAGAGAGGAGAAAATGATCGATTTTTTTTCCTCCCCCCCCGGTTTTTTTTTTTTTTTTTTTTTTTTTTTTTGGTTTGGGGGTGATTTTTTTTGCATTTCCCCCGACCTCTCTGGTCCTCTCCTGCTTTTTTTTTTTTTTTTTCTTTCCTCGTTGCACACCCTTCCAAAGTGTTTCCCTGTGTGTTTATCATTGCAGACTTGGTTGAACTACCGGACTGTTTACCATTCAATGTGGCTGCTGTATTTTGACAGATGTTCTGATTTTTAATACATTTTGATTTTTATTTTTTTGGGGGGGGGGGGCCGTATATAATTATTCACTGTTTGGCTACAAATGAATAGAAACTCGATTTAAGAGAGGAAAAAAAAAAAAAAAAGAAAACAAAAATATTTTAAAACAGTGGGAGAACTGACTCCCCGACCAAACAGGTCCACCTGTCAATCCTCAATCCTTTTTTTTTTTTTTTTTGGCTCTTTTCTGCGCTTTCATGTGCTAATCTATAACCTCCTTCTACTGTCTGACCTCACAGGGACCGCCTGGGTCACAGCCCTCGCCACACGCACAGCCTCCACCCCACAACCCTAACAGCATGATGGGACCCCACAGTCAGGTAAAGACACTAGTGATGGGTAGGGCTGTGAACCGGGACGTGCGCTCGATTTGCCTTCTTTTTTTTATTAGTTTTTAATTTTTTTCCTCTATAAGCATGCTGGGCAGCGGGTACCCGCCTTCCCCCCCCCACCCCCGGGAGCATCATCCCCCCGGGTGTCCCAGCTCCAAAGCAAAATGGTGGGTTTTTTCCCATTTTTTTCTTTTTTTCTTTTTTTTTTCTTTTTTTTTTTTTTTTTTGGATGTGCAGTTATCAATGGACTGAGAAGTCGATCGTGTGTATCAGACTGTTTTACCTTCCCAAGGTAGCTGAGAAAATTTAACTTGATGTGGGTTTTTAAGCTTCCGTTAGTAGCAGCGGTTGTAAAAAAAAAAGTAACTTTTAAGTCTTTCTTCTTCTTTTTTTTTTTTTTTTCCCAGTATACTTAGCATTGGGGATTTTTTGTGTGTGCGTGTCTGTATGTGCTTATTTGCCACTTTTTTAAATGTATCTCTATATGTTTAAACTTGAACAGTGTTCTAACACTCAGGGTTTCCCATGCACTGATTTTAACAGCCTCACCTAGTATTTGCCGATGTCAAACGCTCTCAAAACAATAAATCTACAGAGAAAATGTTAAAAAAAAAACGGACTCCAGACATCTTTTTTTGGTTTTGTTTTTTTTTTTTTTTTTCCTTTCGAAACTTCGCTTTTTGAAAATGGATGTGTCCAGGGGGGGAAAGAAAAATATAAAGATTCTCCAAAAATCCAGCCTGTACAGTCTAACCAGCGTGCGTGGGGAGCGTGCTGCCTCCCCGCAGCCCGGCCCTCACCTCCCTTTCTGTGTCCCCGCAGCCGTTCATGTCACCGCGCTACGCCGGAGGTCCCCGGCCCCCCATCAGGATGGGCAACCAGGTACTGAGCTCCCGGGCTCCGCGCCGGCGCGTTTCCCTAGGGATGGCTGTTCATTTGGGATGGGGAGGGGACAAGGGCCACGTGTCCTACAGATGCTCCTTGGGTTTGCCTCCTTCCGGCGTCCTCCGTTCTCATCCCTCGTTCTGGAGCATCACGGTGTCGCGCAACCCTTTTATTGGATTTAATTTTTACATTTTTTTAAAATTAATTTTTGTGAATATCCAGGGTGTAAACGGCATGTTTGCCCACCTTTTTATGGGCGCTGTTCTCACCACACCTTTTTTATTGGTGGTGTTCTCAGCCCAGCCCTGTCGTGCCGTGGGCTCGCTGCCCGGCTGAGATTTTTTTTTCCCCTGCAATCGCAGAAAATTAAAGTGATGGAGATAATCCTGTGGGTGGGTTGGCTCAGATCAGCGGCGGGGTCAAGCCGGGCAGGTCAGCGCTGAATTTTTTGGGGTTGGGTTTATCCTCTTAGCCCAGCTTAAACAAGGGCAGTTTGTTTCTGGCCTTAACCAGAGGGAGGCTTCCACCCCACATGGGTGCCCGAGCAGGGGGCTTTGGTTGAAGAATTCGTCTCCTTCCCAACGACAGATCCCCAAGGGTAATGACCCGACCAGAGGTTATTTGTCATTAAAGGGAAATTAAAGGAAACCCGTAATTCCTTTGAGTAGGAAAGGTGACTGCGCACAAATTGTCTCGGGAGCTCAATGTGTTTTTTTGGCTGACAACATTAGTTTTATAGAGCTATTAGCAGGAAGAGCGGAACAGTCAGGAAATGGGATGGAGCAGCTTGCTTCGTGTTTGTGCCTGCTGGATTTGAGACCTGAATTGCTGGAACTTGCCAAGTGTGATGCTGAGACAGCTGAGATGCAGCTGAGAAAAACTCGGGGGGGGATGATGCTGATATAGGACCCCCAAGTCCAGCTGAGCAGGAAGAGCTTCCCACCCAGGGCAGCAGTGGGTGTTTTACTGAGGTATTAATTGACTGCAGCTCCTCATGGGGACAGTTTTAACACTCCCCCCAGTCCTGCTGTGGTACCCAGGCTGGTCTTGAGTGCTGCTGGAGGTAGGCACAGTGAGCTGGGGCAGGCAGGGGACCAGTCTTGGCTAGCTGCTCTTCCAGCAGGGTCGAGCATCCAGGAGTGGCTAAAGTTAATTAGAAGGATTTAATTATTTTTTTTCCCCCCTAAAACATAAAACACAGGTTTGTACCCACACCAAGCTCCTCCAGGTTATGGTCATCATCCAGAGGGACAAGAGGAACAAATAGGCAGGCAGGAAGGTCAGGCAGCAGAAGTGTAAATATCCGTCACTACAGCACGCACGCAGATAGGCACACACACACCAGTTTATCATCCTCCTGCTGCCAGCTTCCAGGCTGGCAAAAAAAAATGGGGATTGGGCAGATTCTGCCTTGGCACAGCTGTGTGTACCCAGTGCCCGTGCCGTGCTCCGGCGGGGGGCTCTGCCCGTGCCGGCGTTCAAATAAAAGGCAGTGCTGTAGCAAAACTGTTTACAGTTTGCTTCCCACCAGGCAGATGGTATCTGCGTTTTTCTTCCCCTTTATCTGTTCAGAGCAGCCTTTGAACTTTAAATAGCCGCCTTGCCGGAGCAGAGCTGGGTTTGGGGAGGGGGAGCATCCTCCTCCCCCTCTGCCGGCGCGGGGAGGGGTCCCAGTGCTGCAAATGGAGCATCTATCTCTCACCCTCAGCCAGTGGGTCTCTGCAGCCTGCACGGTTTGACCCTGGCACTGTGTAAACACCCGGGAGCCACGCTGCCCCTCTCCTTTCCCTGCTGGTTTTTGATGCCTTGCCCTGTGCAGCCCAGGCTTCCCACCCCCCCCCCCCTAAAATACAGCACGTGAGCTGCGGGGAGAGGAGGAAGCGCTGGTGCCTTGTCTGGTTTTTAGAGGGGGTTTGTGAGGAGGAAGGGGGGGGGCAAACACCTGGAGGCTGTAGGAAGGTGCCTGGGATGTGGGATGCAGCTGGATGCAGGATGCTTGGACAGCCCCAGGTCGTGCAGCAGCCAGAGGGGTGATGCATCCCAGGGATCACACCGAGGAGCACCCTGAAAGCCTAAAAGCCCCGTCTCGTATCTCTCTCTCTCTCTCGGCTACATTTTAACAATAATTTATTTTATTTCAACCTTATTCCCCTTGTTTTCGCAGCCCCCGGGTGCCGTTCCCGGTACACAGCCGTTGCTGCCCAATTCGATGGATCCCACGCGACAGCAAGGTAAACCCGGTGGAGGAGGCTGGGACGTTAATGTTTCTTGTTAAACTGTTCATTTTGGGACCCGAAGCAGCTGCTGGGCCCCCCTAACGCCCCTGCTTTCCTCCCAACAGGGCACCCTAACATGGGCGGCCCCATGCAGAGGATGAATCCTCCGCGAGGGATGGGCCCCATGGGTCCCGGTCCGCAGGTAAGCCCAGCGCCAAGAACATCTTACCATCAAAAACCATCCAAACAACCTCCTGGGGCTCAAAGGGCTGGGAGTTTCCCCACCACCAGGCACCACCACCCACCCCTCCCTCCCCCCCATTAGTCTTAATGCGTTTTACATTAGCCTTGCATCTGGAAATCCCTCCTTTTAAGGGGAGTGAGGTCTTCAGAGCTCATTAAGGGTATTGCAACCTCCCTCTCTGCCCCTTCCCTCGGAGGGGATGGCACTTAGCGCCGCGCCGGAGCAGCCTTGGGGTGCATTGCACCTACAGTTACAGCCCTAACGGCAGGAAAGGGAAAGGAAGGTTGCATCCAAAATAAATAAATAAAAAGGAGAAATGGCAAAGATCCCTTTAGCGGGGGAATAAGGCTTTCCTCTGCGAGGTTCCCCTCCCTGCTGCCTGCCCGAGCTCTCTTATTTCGGGAAAGGGGAGTAGACTCTTGCAATTAGGCAGATCTGGGTTAATATATGCCGTCTTTCCCTCACTTGACGGAGCGGCTTGTTGTTGACTCACTCCTGTTTGTTCCTTCTACGAGACTTCAAAGCCAGATTACCATATTTTGGTTGGAGGTTTATCCTCTCTGCCTCGTCGCCTACGCCCAGTTTGTAGCGCGAGGATCAGAGTCTGTCAAGAGACGAGCGGGTGCGCTGGAGTTTTGGGTTTGTTTTATTTTGTTTCCCTCCCCCCCCCAACCTTGGATGGGATCAGCAAATATTGTGTAAAGAGGGGAATAGTGTCATCTCTTTTTAACACCACCGAGCCTGAGGATGCTGCTCAGGGATGCCCAGATCCCTCCTGGGGATGGGGATAACAAACCTGCGGGAGCATCGTTTTCACCGACGAGCCCTCCGATAGCACCCGCTTAAAATCCTTCTTTCCCGGAGGATTGCGCCCCCCCCCAAAAAAAAAAAAAAAAAAGAAAAAGTGGCATTTGTTAGCGTGTGCCAAGGCGAGCGGCGGCGCTTTGCCCTGGGGGAGGCTGCTCGTTTCCCACTTCCAAAGAGCTCTCCTGGAATCTTGGAAGCGGCGAGCGCGCCTTGAGCACCGCGTGGGATGGCGGCGGCTCCGGCAGCCGGCAGGAGTTGTGAAATAAATGTTCAGAGCTTTATTTTTGACTCCGCCGTTTTCCCTGTGTCCCTGCATTAGGGAGAAGAAGGGTGGTGGTGGAGTTTGGGGTTTTTTTTTTTTTTAAAGGCAGCCTGGGCTTCCCAATCTGGCACCCGCTGGGCGCTGCCTCCCCGCAGCCATCCAGGAACTGCCAAAAATACCCAACCAAACCCAGCAGCCCCTCACAACCAGGGCTTTTTGTTTTTTATCTTTAAGCTTTGCATCAGGACCTTCCCAAATTCTCCTTAAATTATTCCAAAGGGCTGCAGAGCATCCAGCCAGGACATCCTGGCCTCCTGAAAGCAGCTATTTATTACGCACTGAATCATTCTTTACAGACGATGGACACTGCCTTTTTTTTCCCTTTAATAGTAGCAGTTTTAGCTCTGCAGAAGCCAGGATTAGGTTTTTCTGGTGGCTCCATGAAGGGGGCTTGTAGCTCACTTGGTTTTGGCAATGTCTTGCCGAATCCTGGCATCCAGGTCACCCGGCACAGCTGCATTCCCTCCCCACCCTCCCTGAGCATCTTTCAGATGGCTCCGCTTTCCAGCCTTTCAGCTCCAATTAAAAATGCTGAGCTTTTTTTTTTTCCCCCTGCTTTTTTAATTTTTTTTATTATTTTTAAAAACACGGGATTTGATGCTGCTGTTCGGTGTAAATGGCTGGAATTTCGATCAATTCATGGACTTGCTGGTAATTTGGTTGGGGAAAACCCTTCTCTGCCTCTTCGAAACAAACTTTGGCGATGCGCCCTGCTGCGACGCATCTGTGAATCCGGGGAAAAATTAACTGCACCGAAGAAGTATTGCACTCCGAGGGGCTGTGAAATAGGAAGCGTCCAGCTGTGTGTCCCCCCTTCCTGCCCTAGCAATTTTTTCTCTAAACGGCAGAAATGTAGCCCAAAAAGATGCTGGGAGGGGGGAAGGTGGGAGGGGAGGAGCGGCAGCGCGACCTAAATCCGGCTGCACGTCACCCGGAGGGCACAGGGAGCAAAGCACAGACCAAATGGAGCGTGGCATTTGGGGGGGTGGGGAGGGAGGGGGTGTCGGGGGGGGGGAATTCCTCTTCCTCCACCGCCTTGGGCTTGGCTTTGTACTCCAGCTGGTTTTAGGAGACGAGGGACACAGATCTGAGGCTCCCGGTCCCCACTGGAGGCTGAGCTGGGGTGGAATAAGCCAGGAGATGAGCCCCGGGAGGTTTCCCTGTAGCAGAGAGCTGGGAAGTAACGGGAAAACAAGCCTGGCTTGTTTTTCCCTGCTCCAGCCATTATCCTGGGAGCCGGGGATGCTCCGTCTCCGGGGGGAGATGGCACAGCCTTTTCCCGACCTTGTGCTGCAGCAATAACCTTCCGCCGCCTCTTTCTCCTCCTGCCCCTGTTTTCTCCAGCACAGAAAGACAAACCCAAAAGGTTTTGTTGTTGGCTCCTGGGGACTGTGAGCAGATTTGTCTCCCGGAGCTGGGAGGGGGCTGTTGTCCCTCCGTGGGAGACCAGGGGCCACCTCGGGGCTCAGCCCGACTCCCTTCTGTATTTGGCTGCCTATTTTCTTATGGCCTTGATGCTTATCATCATCTAATTATTATTTTTTTAAAAGCTCATTTCTGCCATTTCTGGTTCTTTTGGTTCTTTTGGTTTGTTGGAGCTTTTTTCTCTCTCCCCACCCCTCCCCTTCTCCGGATTCCCTTCCCGTGGTGGTGGACCTGACCCTTGGTTATCGTTGCAGAACTACGGCAGCGGCATGAGACCTCCACCCAACTCCCTAGGTCCCGGCATGCCTGGAATTAACATGTAAGGCAAACCCCCTGCCAGGGGGGTGTTTGGGCACCGACTCGGGCTTTGGCGGGACCCAACGGATAAAACTACAACATTTTATTATATTATGATGGTTTTTTTCCTGTTTCATTTTGACCCCAGGGGGCCGGGAGCCGGCAGACCGTGGCCGAACCCCAGCAGTGCTAACTCAGTGAGTATCTTGAAGCAAGAGTGGGGCTGGTCAGGGACGGTCCCTGCAAAGTCCTCATTAGCTGAATCCTGCTAATGAGGGTTCCCCAGCTTTTTGCTATATCTAAGCCCTGCTCCCGTGCTGCTCTCCTTGTGTCTCCGGGGGCTGGTGGCCCCTCCAGCCACCTGGAGATGCCCATCCTGGCCAGGCTGGGAGTGCAGTGGGGGCTCTTGGATGTGCCCTGCTGGGATACAGCCCCCGGGAGCCCCCCATGCACCCCGTGGCTGAATCCATCTCTCTTCTTTCTATAGATCCCATACTCTTCTTCATCGCCTGGTACATACGTGGTGAGTCCCATCCTTCCGTCATTGGGGGGCTGAGCTCAGGGAGCTCATGTGGTCTGGGGCGCGGGAGGCTGAAAGGTTGGGGGAGGCAGGCTGGGTTTGGAGGTGCAAGATCCAGGGGGGTGGGTGATGCTAACCCCCGCTTCGTCTCTCCACAGGGTCCACCCGGCGGCGGTGGTCCTCCGGGGACACCCATCATGCCCAGTCCTGCAGGTACGACCCCCCTGAGACCCCCCTCACCAGGACAAGCCCTCCCAGGATCCTGCCCCTTGCCCTGCCAGGAGACCCCCGTCCCTGGGGGCAACCCCTGCCCAATTTTTCCCATGTTGAGGAGTGAGCACTTGGCTTTGGAATGGCATCTGGGGATGTCCCTATGGGTTCCCACAAATCCCCTGTGGATTTGGATGCTGTGGGGTCCAGGGAATCACCTCCCTGCACTTCCCAGCCAGGACTTGAATTATTTTTCACAGTTGAATTTCTGTGATTAAAAACTTTGTGGATCTTCATTAAATACAAATTAGCCAGAAAATGGTGGTACTTAGAGGGAATTTTAGGTGATAAAATACAAAAGAATGAGTTCAAGTGGCATGAGTTTGTTTTAATTAAGAAATGAATTAATCACCCGACTTACTGGGCTTCACTGTTCCACAGATTCAACAAATTCAAGTGACAACATCTACACAATGATTAATCCAGTACCGCCCGCAGGCAGTCGATCGAATGTAAGTCTGCTTTCTAATAATTTACATATCAGATACCATAACAAATCATAATTAACTTCATCAGTTGAGAGTAAAGCACTTTAATTGATTTCAGCCATTTGTTACAAAACAGAAATAAAACAAACCATCAAAAAGCGATTAACTCTTCGGTGACTTTGTTAATTTTTTATGCTTATTAAGAGAGCGGTGGTCCTGCTGCTCTGGCCGGGGTGGTGGCAGCTGCCTGCCCGGTGAGGGGTTGTGTTTTGTGGGGCACGGGCAGACTTAAAATCTCTTTAAATACTAGTTTAAAGTCTCTTTAAATACTGCCGTGGGTCTGGGTCTGCCCTTACCCATCTGGCAGTATTTTAGAGGTGAACCCCAGGAGCGCCCAGGTGTGTCCCACAGCCTCAGGGGATGGATGTGTCCCTCCTCTGGCCCCACTCTGGAGGGATGGCTGGGATAGGGATGGTCTCCAGGAGCCACCGGGGTGGTTTTGTGGCTAATTTGGTGTTTGTTGCCTTTTTTTCCCCCGGCAGTTTCCGATGGGCCCTGGCTCTGACGGCCCCATGGGTGGCATGGGTGGCATGGAGCCCCATCACATGAACGGATCATTAGGTGAGTGCCCACGCCGGGGGGGGTGGGTAGTCATTCCAGTGCCTCCTGGGGGTCAGCCCCCAGTTCAGACCAGTGCTCGAAGCCTTCGGAGGGTGGGAGCAGGGCAGGGGGATGCAGGGGCCATCGCTGCATGCTCAATAAGGCTGTTGTCTTTTTGTGTGTCCCCCCTGCACAGGGTCAGGAGACATAGATGGACTTCCAAAAGTAAGTGAGCTACAGAGTGGCTGCGTGTTCCCCCCACTTTTCTCATCCCTGGGGTGCTGGTGTGACCCCAAGGGATGGGGACACATTGTGGGGATGTGATCGGGGCAGGTGGGGCTGTGTCCTGCCCCCCACCAGTGTTATGGGGGGGGTGCAGGACCTGCTCACCACTTCTCTCTCTCCTGCAGAATTCTCCAAACAACATAAGTGGCATTAGCAATCCCCCGGGCACTCCAAGAGACGACGGGGAGCTGGGAGGCAACTTTCTCCATTCCTTCCAAAATGACAATGTGAGTGAGTGAGTGAGAGAGTGAGTGCCTCCCAGGGGATGAGGGGACAGTCCCCAGGGCATCCCAGCACGATGGGTGGCTGGATTTGGTGGGTGGGTGGCTTTTGGACCTGGGTTGTGCTGTGTGTGAGCTGCTCTGGGATGGAAAGTGGGGAGGAAGAACACTCTGGTGGGTGCAAGCTTGGGTCCTCGACAGGATGGGGCTTACAGAGGGAGGGGAGAGAATCATAGAATGGTTTGGGTTGGAAGGGACTTTAAAGATCATCGAGTTCCAACCCCCTTGCCATGGGCAGGGACACCTTCCACCAGACCAGGTTGCTCAAAGCCCCATCCAGCCTGGCCTTGAACCCCTCCAGGGATGGATGGGGCATCCACAGCTTCTCTGGGCAACCTGTTCCAGTGTCTCACCACCCTCACAGCAAAGAATTCCTTCCTAGAAATTGGAGGGGAAGGAAGAGGGCCCCGTGGGATGAAGAGGAGAATATCTCATGGGACGAAGAGTCGCTGATGCAGATGCAGCCAGCTGTGCTGGCCCGGGCAATTCAAGGCTCTCTGCATGGCTGCAGACCCTCTATTAGCAGCGCACACACACGTGCATGTTAATTATTTGTTTTAAATCGCATCTTGCCCCATACTGTTCTGCTGATTTTCTCCCCGGAAAAACAAGTTGTGGAGCAGATTACGCCCTGATAAATTTGAGCCTCCAGCATATCCTCTCCTCCTGATTTATTAGACCCAATTAGGTCACTGTACAGTTGTCATCAGCCTCCTTGTACATCCCCACCACCACCACCACCACCCTTGGGTGTCTGGGGGTCTGGCCCACCTGGTTTCTCACCCTGGCTCTGTCTCTCTTCCAGTATTCCCCCAGCATGACGATGAGTGTGTGATTTCCCTCCCCCTCCTCCTCTCCAGGATCAAGAGAGTCAGCTGCCGTTCGGAGGATCTCAACGAATTATGCAAGAAGAAGACGAAGAAGAAGCTAGGTGTATGGGCAGGGAGACGCGTGGCGGGGGCCAAAACCCCAGGTTTAGTTTCATGCAATAAAAAGGCTGAACTTTTTATTCCATAAAACATGAAGGACAAAACTTAAAATATTTCAAGACATGACAAGACCCTTCTTTGTGCAGAAGGGTTTATATATGTACATGACACTTCTTTTTGGA
Organism: Scolopax mira; assembly: GCA_004320125.1. Lineage (NCBI taxonomy): Eukaryota > Metazoa > Chordata > Aves > Charadriiformes > Scolopacidae > Scolopax > Scolopax mira. The sequence goes on from BJBW01002823.1 coordinate 64,079, forward strand.
AACAAACGGAAGCCTCTAGCACCCAACTCCGATCTCTTTGCTTTGTTCTTTTAAATAAAGACAGAAACCGAACCTGTTGTATGTTTGTGCCGTGCGACACCAGGAAGCTAGTCTAGATATGAAATCTCATGTTGTCTCTGTTGTAGTCATTTTTTTAAATAAACTGGACAGTTTACAATGGTGGTTTTCGTTCAGAAGGCCTGGTTGTTTTTTGGTTTTGGTTTTTTTTTTGGTTGTTTGGGGGGTTTTTTTAGGTGTTTTTTTTTTCCCTTCTATTTTTGGGGGTTTGGTTTTGGTTTTTTTGGTTCGTTTGCAGCACAACGCTTCCTCCTCCAGTTAACAAGATCTGCTTTGGGGAAGAGACTCCACCACCTCGTTATAAACTTGTTTAACGCAGGTGACCCCTTCCAGGATCACATCCACGAATGAATCGTGATCTTGCTCTCTGTGACTGTGGCATGCACTGTGTTAGTCTTTCCCCCCCCCTCTTGAGTACAAGAAGAAATCTCTGTCCCTCCTTTCCCCAGAGTCCTTCAGCTGGTTCACTGCAAAAATTGATTTTTTTTTTATTTTTTCTTTTTTTAAAAAAAAAAAATCCACCGAAAGAAAGGGTTAATCTGACCTGGGACTTTGAAACTGTGATCTCCAGCTAACTTTGCGGGGGTGGGGGTGGGGTGTATTTGTTTTGGGGGTATTGGGAGGGGGGGGGGGAGGTGTTCTTTTCTTTAGAGATGTGCTCTTGTCAGGGTTTCACTTCTCTCTGATTTGGAACTGGATGGAGATATTTTTTAAGGAATTCTTGTTGTTTAAAAAAAAAAAAAATGTAACCTTGCTATTCTGTAGGCTCGCTCTGTAATAAGAAAATAAAAATTAATGGCAAGCATCGAGGGCCCTTCCTTCTGGTGGGAGAGGAAGGGACGAGCCAAGGCGGCGGGTTGGGATCTCTGTACATGACACTACCCTGTAGTTTGGTCTTTGTTTTTTCTCCAGCTCCCATTTCTGCTCCATGTATATCATATTCTGTAAAATATTCTCTCCCTTGGATTTGACCTTTGTGCGGATTATTGAAAGCATTGTATCTTGTTTCAGTGTTTTTTCTTAACCTTGTAGTCTGGTTCGAAAATTACCGAGAGGGGAAAAAAAAAAAGAAAAAAAAAAAGTAATTATTATACATTGTAGTTTGTGTACGATATTTGTTGATAATGTTTTATTAAAGGGATGTCTTTTTTCCGCACCCCTTCATTGAAATGTTTTTGGGGAACATTTGGCTTGTTTTTATTACACTGACTGCAAGACATGAGATGACAAAACTTTTTTTTTTTTAGTGTGTAATACGATACTATTTTTGTTTTAACGTTTGCCTTCTTTTTTCCTAGGCATTTTAATTGTGCTTTACCTGTAGAAAGTCGCTGGGGAGGGAGGGGTGGGTGGGATGAGGGGGGGTGTCTGAGGGTGTCAGTCTCATAGTTACAGTCAGGTTAATATTTTCCAAGTAATGCTGAGAAATAACCGAAAGCAGATTTGTTCAATCACAAATATAAATATACCCGGGGGCTCCCCGAAGGGCCAACTTGTTTTTTTTTCCTTTTCCACTTTCCATCTTGGGTGGGTTTTTTTTTTTCCTTTTTTATTTTTTTTTTTCAATTTTTTTTTTCCTTGGTCTGACGTGAGGAAATGAAAGGACCGGTTTTAATGTATTTTAAAATGAATAGCTAAATTATTGTCTTCATTGGTATGGGATGGTTTTTTGAATGAAACGGTTCTCCCCCCCACCTCTCCCTCTCCCCTCCTTTACCCCCCTCCCCCCCATGCTGTAATAAATATCAACATAAACATTTGATTTCGGTGCTCTGCAGTTTGTTCCTGGTGGTTGCTGCCACACCTGGGGGGAGGGTGGGGTGGATTTTTTTTTTTTTTTTTTTTTTTTTAAAGCCCTTATTTATTGAGGCCCAAAGAGGAAGCTTTGGGATGCAGGAGCAGAGCTGGCTGGTGTTGGGAGGGGGTCTGGCTGAGGTTGGGAAGGTGGATGGAGACTCAGCAGGACCTGGAGGGCTGGGGGAGGCTTGGGTTTAACTCTGGTTTGGTTTATGGGGTGTGCTGGTTTGGGGTTTTTTTGAAAATTCAGCTTTTAGGCCAAGGGAGTAATGGTTGTTCTTGCCTGCACTGGGCTGAGGATGTGCCCACTGGACCTTCCTCCCACCTAGCCCACTTGGCTGCAGGTGGGGAGGGAGGTTCTGGGCTGAAAAGGTGGTGGTGGTATTTTTGGCCCCCTGTCCCCCAGGGTTCCTCTGTTAGAGGAACCAGAGGCCGGAGGAGCTGGGAGGATGGAGGCCAGTGTCCTATGCAGCAGATAAGTGACAGATGCTCCAGGGGAGGAGGAGCTGGGTCTCCCTGCCTCTTGCACTGCTGGGGAGGTAAGCAAGGGAGGGGAGGGATGCGAGTGTCACCTTCAAAAAATAGTATATATACAGACATATGGAGGCTTGCAATGAGCTGTGCTGACCACCCCTCCTCGAGCAAGGGCTGGCTGCAGTGCAGGGTGGGTGAAAGCTCTAGTGTGGGATCCACCTCAGCTCCAGGCTCTGGAGGTGGAGAAACCCAGGCAGTAGCTGGCCCGGCTCCGTGCAGCACCTGGGGAGAGAATGGGCCTTTTTTTAGGTTTCTAGATGAGTGGTTGGAAGCACACTGTGTCTGAAACACTCCCGGGAGCTCCTGTCTGAGCCTCCTTCTCTGCCCTTGACTAGTTGAGGCAGGATGTGGCTGGCTGTGCTTGTGTGGCTTCTCTCCTTCCTTGGTGAGGAGGGGAACACTCAAGCCTGGGCTGAGGGCTCAGGAGGGCTACGAGCCACCCTGGAGCTCTGCTGGTCCTGGGGGACAATCCCACCTGGCACCCACAGCCACGTCCCCGCTGCAATTCCAGGAGCGAGAGTGGCGTAGTCCTGGGATGCTCACACATGGAGCAAGGTGGGGCTTGATGAGCTGGGTGTTTGCTGGGTTTGGGAACCACCCAGAAGAATCATCACTCCTACAGAGCTCATTAGCATGTAATTAATGGCAGGGCTGACACCACAGATGTCCCCATGTGGGGTCTCAGCCATCCCCTGATGTGGTTTTTGGTCCAGGGAACCAGGTCCCCTTGCGCTTTGCAGAAAGCAGGTTTGAGCATTGCCCATCATTGGGAAACATGACCCCCAAAGGTAATTAGCTGATGATTACAAGGACCTCCTGGCTCCCTGGGGCCATCCCTGCCCCTGTGGAGCAATGGGCAGTATTTCTGCCTGATGTGTTGATTGTGGGGCACAGAAAAGCCCATCCTGTTGGCTCTTACCCGGTTAGAGCCTAATTTTGTTAAACATCGCCATGAGAAACTGCCAAGATCCCTCCTCTGAACGTCTCCTGAGCCCAACCTCAGGGATAATTGTCTCCCACATTAGTTTTCATTAAATTAAAGGTGGGAGGAGGATCAGAAGAACCAGGGGCTCCGGTTTGAGGATGGTGTGTGCTGGCTGGCACCACGAGTGCAGCCCGTGGAGTTGGATTTTCCACCAGGAGAGGTTCAGGGGAAGGTAGTGTGGAGTGGTGGAGCTGGGACAACACATTGTGCATCATCCCCAGGGCAGGCTGGGGATCAGATCCTATGACAGAGGCTGTGGAGGGCTCCTCCAGGCAGCTGGGTCTCCACCTCCAGGCACCCTGTTCTCACATGTTCTGCTTCCCCCAGCTGCCATTTATGAAAAGTTAATGCCTGGTTCTTGGGCTGTGCTGAGGTAATGCCATTCATGGGCTGATGAGCCTTTATAACTTATTAATGCCAACCCAGATGTGCCTCTGTGACCCATTGTCCTGTTCTGGGTCCCACCTCCCTCAGTTGGGCTAATTCCAGCAGGTCACACTGGAGGAATGAGTGGGTGAGTCACGTGTAGGGTGCTTGGGAAGACCAGTGGGACACCACACACTTGTGGTAGGAGCTGCCAAGTTCGCAGATCTCATACCTGCACCACAACAGACCAACTGTCACAGGTGCTGAGCTGGAAGCCCTGCTCTGTTCCCCTTGAGTTCTTCTTCTGGACCTTAGAGGAGCTCAGTCAGCATAAGGATGAGCTGCTCCTTCCAGTAACACGTGAGTCCTGCTTTCCTTCCCACCATGGGTGAGATTGGCTGTGCCCCAAGCAAGCCAGGGACCCTGTCCTGCATGCTTGCGTATGGTCCCCTCATCTCAAGTGGCTTCCTGATGCCTCTTTTCCCTGACAGTCCCATGTCTTGCTGCTGCTGCCATCCTCAAAAGTGCCTTTGTTCTTCCTTCATCCATCTCTCCTTGTGCTGTTTCTGCTCAGTCCTGGCAACAGCAGGACTCCAGCTTCACTTAGTTCCTCCTCTTGTGCTACCTGCCCCAATAGAGATGTCTTTGTTGAGAAGTGAAAGCATCTAAAGGGATCTTTGGCTCTTTTCCACATGGACCATCTTAACAGATTCCTGCATCTACCAGATGTGTGTGAGGTGTTTCATTTCTCCAAGCCCCCTCCCCACCAAAGCCACTCTTCCACCACGCTTCCTTGGTGGAACCTCTCTGCTGAGGAACATTGTCTCCCTAGGGGTGGGCTGGAAGGGTGAGGGGGTGCAGGCAGAATTAACATGATCTAGATCAACGTGACGCTCACTAGATTGTTTCTCTTTCAAGCATCTTCTCCTAAATACAGAGGGATTAGCTCTTCTAACTTGGAGCTGGCGCACCCCGATTTACCGGGTGCAAGTGCTCATCTCAAACTTGACCAGCAAAAAATCTGTTTTCTGAAACCTGCAGAGCAGGTTTTGGTGGATTGAGACTGGAAGGTGCAACCAGGGTGTTCACCCCGAGGGTCAGGGGGGATCACAGCCCGGTCTCCAGCACTGAAGTGAGATGAATCTCTTGGAGATCTGCCCTCCCACACCTTAGAACAGCGCGGGCTGCCCCGTTCCCTCCCACACGCTGGAGGGCATCGGTGCAGAACTGCAAAACGTTTTACATTTGGCTGGAGCTAATTTAGCCTTTAGTTTCACAAAAACCACACTAATCCCCCCTCCCGCCCCCTCCCTAATCTTGAAAAGACTATGCTTCCTGCTCGGTTAACTCCATGTGGCAGGAATTCTTCCTTTGTGTTTTTAGCAGCAAATACCAGCTACCGGGCACCAAAGTTTCCTGATACATTCTACTCACCACCTTCCCAAAACGGGTAGGTCTCTTCATCCCAGGATTGAGGAGGGGTGGGGAGATAAAAGAACCGTGGTTCTACAGCTCCAACAAAGCCATCCCACCTTTGGGATTAAGCGCTTTGGGAAGGAAGCGTAATATATCCCAAAGCAGCCAGGAGAAAAAAACCCACCCAAAACAACACAACAAAGTAAAAGCCAGGCAGAAGGTAAAAGGCTTTGTGAGTCTCTTCCACGCACGCTGCATTCAGAGCTGCTCAAAGCAGCCTCAGAAAATAGGTTTGAGTCCAGCTCTTGGGCAAAAGCCCACCGAGAGCAGAACCTGCACAGAACAATAATGACCGGCTTATGTTCTGTCGAGGGAACGGTGGGGAAGAGAGAGAGTCATCAAATGCCTCCTCCTGCAAACTCCAATCCAGAGGTGAGCCCCTAAAATGAAAAGGGTTTCTTCATGCACAATTTTGTTTAAAAATTTTTTTATTTATTTTTTTTTTGAACTTTCAGTAACAATATAATTTATTTTTTTTTAAAGTAAATTAATCCACCTCTCTTTACTCATGTGACGGTCCTGGCAGAGAGAAGCAGCAGGTACAGTTGGTGGAGTATTTTCATTTGAGCTGAATTTCACACAGTTCCATGCAGATACAGTGCCAGAAACTTCTTGAATGTGTCTGGCTGAAAGCCATATATTCCAGCGGGCTTCTGCAGAGAGGAAAAAAGACATGGATGCTCAGTTTGCAGTGAAGTGATTAATGTAGACAAACAAGGGCTTTAAATACCGCTTCAATAAGACTCCAAACGTGGCAGCTTCCAAATTGTGCCCTCCCTCCCTTCCCAGACAGGTTTGTGCGCGGGTGCTTCCACTAGTTATACACCTCAGATGGCATAAACCCTTTGCCCATCAAACCCAGACGCCCTCCTGGCATCACAGAATGATGTGGGGTTGGAAGGGACCTCTGGAGATCATCTACTCCAACCTCCTACCAAAGCAGGTCCACCCAGAGCAGGTTGCACAGGGATGTGTCCAGGCAGGTATGGAATGTCTTCAGAGAAGAAGACTCCAACACTTCTCTGGGCAGCCTGTTCCAGGGCTCTGCCACCCTCAAAGTCAAGAAGTTCCTCCTCATGTTTAGGTGGAACTTCTTATACTCAAATTTTGCCCGTTTCCTCTTGTCCTGTCCCTGGGCACCACTGAAACAAGACTGGCCCCATCCTCTTGACACCCACCTTTTAAGTATTTATAGGCATTGATCAGATCCCCCCTCAGTCCTCTCTTCTCCAGACTAAACAGACCCAATTCCCTCAGCCTCTCCTCATGAGAGAGATGCTCCAGGCCTCTCATTACCTTTGTAGCCCTTTGCTGTGCCCTCTCCAGCAGTTCCCTGTCTTTCTTGAACTGAAGAGCCCAGAACTGGACAACAGCATCAGCAGGGCTGACAGCACCACGCTAAATCAGCACGAGATGCTTTAAAACACACCTATGATGGGCTGGTAGATTACAACGGGGCCTTATCTTCAGGTAGAGGTTCCTATGGAGCTTGGCATGTGGTTCTCACACCATGCAGTACAGCAGCACTTAAAAATACTCCCCGTTGGTGACACGTGTCTAAGAACAAGGCTGGTGCCTGTGTAAGGTCCCTTCAGCTGCTTTAAAACCCACCCCGCAGCTTTCAAACACCCACCAGAGGTGAAAGGGTAAGGTTTCTGGGACCATTTCCCCCAGTTTTGCTTACTGTAACGACTCTCTTCTTGATTTCAGGAACACACTGGGCTTTTTCGTACAGGTCCTGATTGGAGTCAATCCAAACCAGATTTTTTATGCCATCGTTAGAGACGAGGTCTGTTGTGTTTAACTGGAACACCAGAAACTGGAAGAGCTGGCCATCTGTACCAATGCTCTGCACCACTATTGGCTGCTCCAAAACTTTGGGATCGTTCTAGGAAAGGAAGAGTGGGGAAAGAATGTTTAAAAAACCACCAAAATTGTGTGAGTACTTGCTGATTCTGCATCTTCTACTTGGTTTAAAGCCAGTATTTTAATAAATGTATTGTTACCTTGCCCAGAAAATTACTCTAGTCAAACAAGTTTTGAATGTAGATTTTGTATTTTAATTAAAATTCTTCCTTCAGCCAGCAATGAAGTATCAATTTACATAAGGAGCTGTGGGATGGGTTGGAGTTTTACAGTTGAACTTGCTCCCTGGTTCCTTCCCATTCCCGCTCCAATGCATGTTACATCACGAACACGCTCAGGGCTGAGAGATGGTTTTCTGGATCAAGCAGACACCAGTAACCAGAGCTGGAGGTTCGAGTCAGACCTCGGGACAGGGAAGCTCAGGTTTGAAAACTATTCTAACGTGCCACGGCAAGGGAATGGCACGACCCTTCCCGCCAGCTGCAGCGTGAGGGAAAGAACAAAGGCCCAGAGAGGCCACAGAAGTCTCTGGTACGTACCCCATAGAGCATCTTGGCTTTTGCCAGAGCGTTGCCAAAAGCAAACATCAGCATTTTAGCACGGAGTTGTTCTGGCCTGAACCTGTGAGTACGAACGTTGGCCGATTCCAGGAAGAAGAGAGTGTGAGGATGAGAATATGGATAACCATCTCTGAAACCTAAATGGCAGATAATCGTGTCAGGAATCGCACAGCTGATATTTTCTCCCCTGCCTTGAGTAACTGTCAACTCACTGGGATTTAAGTTCTCTGCAGTCCTGCCTGGGCCACAATATACTTGCCATGGACTGCACACCCTGTGCCCAGTTACTGTGTTCCCTCACCCCCACCCACCCCCTACCCACAGCTGTCTCGCAGATGGGCAAGGACTCCAGGTTAACCCCCACGTGGGGTCTGACAGAAAAATTATGATCAACAGCGAGATTTACCTGTATCATTGAGCTCTTTGTACACGTTCACTTCCTGAAGATCAATTGTCGGAGAGATGGGATAGAAGGTTTCCAGAACGTGTTCTTCAGTGGCCAGTATTTCCTCCTTGGAGGCTACTGGTGGTATTGGGGCCATAGAGTTCATAAGTATTCCGTTCATGCCACGGACCTGAAGGAGAATGGATTCTGGGGAGGGAAATTAGGCTACATTCAAACATTGCTGAAATAACATTAGGGAAAGGTGTACAATTCCTTTGGGGCAGCAACATTCTAGCAAGAACTTGTTCTGCAAGGCTCACTCTTTCCCTCTCACCTCCAAACTAAACTGACATAGCAACTCAACTATAGGTTCTTCTAAAATATCAACATTAACTGCTGGTGTTAGTTTCTTAGCTAAACACATGTAAAAAAACAACAGTATAGATTTTGAACACAAAAAAGTAATCAATCTATTCTAAGGCAATGGTTCTCTTCTCATGCCATCTTGTTGATGTCATCTCATACCCTAATATCTCCTCAGGACAAGTATCCTGCCACCTTCCAAGGCTGCCCATCCCTCCAGCACTACTTACAACTGACAGACTTGCACAGTTCCAGAAATTGTTTCATTTTCTCCAAGTCCTCAGCCTTAAAGCTTTGTTACCCCTCTTACATGCATGACAAGAGCTAAATGCATCCACCACAGCAGCAACTAACCTCTTTCCCACGTAGCTGCTATCTTGTAGTTTCTAGACAACATTCGTTTACTCAGAGCAGGATACTTCACAGTCATTGACCGACATAAATGTATCAAATCTTCAAACAGTACCGGGCTTTAGAATAAGAAAAAAAAAAAACAAAAAAAAAACCCCAGTTGCATAAAAAAGTGTGATTGTAATGGTGGGCAGATGCTTCTGGGACATGAATGCTGTTAACGTTACCGTATGTAAAATATATAATAGCATAACATTTCCAAACAGCTAACACAGATTTCAAATTAATACACCACACGGCAGTCCCGTTCCAAGTTGGCAGAGGTAATGCTTACCATTACTTATTTAAAAATTGACATCCTGTATCAGCTAGAAGTAGATCTCAAGTCAAAACACAGATCTTGGCCTGAAAGATGCTTTAATGTAGAGTATGTATGTGTTTACATCGGTACTACTGTTGGTAGTAGCTTTTGGTTGTTGTGTTTTACAAGTTGGCAACCTGATACAAAGGGTCTAACAGTTTTGCACAGGAAATTAATCTCTCACAGCAGATCTTGACAGCACTAGAGGAAACAGCCTCAAGTTGTGCCTGGGGAGGGTCAGGTTGGATATTAGGAAAAATTTTTACACTGAAAGGGTTATCAAGCATTGGAATGGGCTGCCCAGGGGAGTGGCTGAGGCACCATCCCTGGAGGTGTTCAAAAAACAGGTTGACATGGTGCTAGGGGACATGGTTTAGTGATGGTTTTTATTGTCAGAGTTGGGTTGATGGTTGGACTAGATGATCTTGAAGGTCCCTTCCAATCTAGATGATTCTATGATTATACGTGTGATTTTTTTTTTTTTTTTTTGTAGTGTTAAAAATATCTAGTTCCTGAGCTATCTGCTTGATGACTGGCTTATGAGAAAGGCGTAACAACACAGTGGAAAGATTGTCCCTGCGACCAAGGACTCACCAATAATGTTCTCTCCTGGGAGCAACTTCCATCGTGTCCCAGAACCGTGCATGTGAGATGGCACGCTTTACCCCCTCCTCGTAGTGCTCCAGCTGGTGGGCCGGGTTGTCGATGATGCTGAGCACTGACGGGGGCAAGCCTTCCACCAGCTTCGTCTTGGTGAGCCACTGCGCTTGCCGGACCCCTTGGAAATGAAAAAACAAAATAAACCAAACCAAGAAATAATGTGTGACTGAGGCTGCTGGGCAACGGGCCGCCAGTGCAGTTTTGTGATGATATATGAGGAGAAGCCATGTCTGGAGGGACGGGCGAGTGTTTGAACAGGCTGCACGGCCCGGGGCAGGGCTGGGGCGCAGAGCGGGGTGTCCCGGGCCGAGGAGGCCCCGGAGGAAGGGCGGCCGGGCCGTACCTTCCAGCATGCGGACGCCCTGGTGGCAGATGTAGCAGCCGCGCTCCTTGTAGAGCGGCATCTCCTCGTAGCGCGGCCCCGGCGAGTGCCGGGGGTCGTGCCAGCCCCGGTCCCAGGGTGGGAATCGCGGCCGGGCCAAGCCGGGCACGAAGTACTGCCGCCCGGCGTAAGTGATGGTGTCCAGCTCCACCTGCTCCCGCACCGGCCGCCGCTCCACCGCCCGGGCCAGTTCCTCCGGCGGCGGCCCGCGGGTGGTCCAGGGCGTGCGCGGCAGCGGCCCGCGGGGACGGGGACGCCCCCCACGGGTGAGGATGCCACGGGTGAGGACGCCGCGGTCCCGCACCGCCACCCGCCTCAGCGTCATCGGCCCCGCCACCGCCGCCATCCTCCTGCCGCCACCTCAAGGTCCGCCCACCGCCATCTTGGCGCGCGCGGCACGACGGGAGCGCGGCCGGAGGGCGGGCTCACACCCTCCTTCCCCCCCGCCTTCCTTGGGTGACTGACGGCTGCGGCGGCCAATAGTGAGCAGGCACCCCCTGGGGTAAGGGAGGGTCGGCAAATTGCATGGCGGGGGTCAAGGGTAGGTGTTATGGTTGTAAGGCAGGGGAAGGCATTTCCTCTTTGGGGGGCGGCGGCGGCGGCGGGTAGTAGAGAGACGAGCCCTTGAAGGAAAAGGGCTGTAAGAGCCTGTGGAGCATCTGTGTGGGGCCAGGCCGGGGCCTGTGCCCCAGGGCGGGCTGAGGCCTGAGGGGGACAGGGCCGGGGCTGGTCTGCCCTCCGGGCGGTGTGCCCAAGCTCTTAAGCACACACAGTAAGTGCTTGAAAATCTACAAGTGTGGCCGGCCCCGAGCTTGTGGTTCCCCAGTTCCACCTGTGGCCTGGTCTGGGTCCCCCCCCCGCCTCACAGTCCTTGGGTGCTCAGGGCTACCAGCCTTGTGGGGCCGCGGAGCCATCGGCTGCTGAGGAAAGCAGGACCGCTCGTCCTTTGGTTCCCTCTTCTCCCCCTGTAGCGTCAGAATGAGCATATTTGTGTTGTGGGGTGGGAGGAGGTTAGTTAATTAATTCACTTTGAAAACGAAGCTGCTCTGAGTGCTAAGTGTTCTCTTCCTTAGCCTGGTCACTCGTGGCTTTATAATTTCCTCTGGACCTCCTTTTGTTTAAATACTATTCCCAAATGCATTGGGAATAGCGTTAAGCCAAGCGTTGTGTAAAAGCAGCAGAGTCCCTGAGAGGTTGGCAGCGTGATTTTGGTTTGAGGAGCGTTCGCTGGATACAGCTCTCTCTGAACCAAAGGTGGCCAGTGGTAAGAGATGAAAATAATGCTGCATAGTCTTCTAACTCTTACGTATCTGCATTTAAAGCTAGACTCAAATCTGCTCATAAATTGTCCCTTCATTTGGCCTGTGAGTTTACCACATTTTTCCTCTAGTTTCTTGGGTCTAAAACCCCCCCTTCAGCTCACAACCCTTCCCTTCTCCTTCCTCTCCCCCCCCCCCCCTTATTTATAGCATTGCTCCAGCAGGCTGCATCTTGGCAGTTGGGGTTTATTATCCATTCTCATTAACTGAGCTGCAGGTTTTTAAGATGTTTCAGCTCTTGGGTGACCATGCTGCTCTTCCTTTTGAAATCACTAGGGCAGAACGAGGAGGAGTAAGTGTGAGCCTGCTGCTGCTGGAAGGAGCTCTGAGTAGGCAGCCAGGCTGGGAAGCAGAGCCCAAGGTTGTGCTGGGGTCTGCTGTGCAGCTCTGGGCTGGTGGCTGAGATAGAGTCTGACATTCTTGTGCTGGACAATGCAAGGTCAGGGAGAGCTTGAACAAAAATGGAATGTTGCAGGCATCAGATCACCTTGCAGGTTTTTCTGAGTCCCCTGAGATACACGTGCAAGATGCTCAAGAGAGATTTCTCAGTCCTTCTCCAAATAACGTTCAGCTGATGAGCACATGCCGCTCTTCATCGTGCTGTTTTTGATGCAGGGCTTGTGTTTTGCAGACAATGAGTGGAAATGAGGACGACTGGCTGGCTCTCAAACCCCAGGAACCTTCTCCATCCCAGTGCTGCGGCAGCGGCTGCAAACCCTGCATCTATGATGTCTATGAGAAGGAGCTTGCACAATGGGAACGGGCCAAAGCAAAGCAAGACAAAAGCCTCCTCATGGAAAAGAAGGAGCAGGTCAATTTATCTTCATCACATCCCAGAGCCAGTGCTTTGATCGTACTTGTTAGCGTGTGGGGTTGTGGTGATGGGCAAGGGATGCAGCGATAGATTAAAGCCGTGCCTTAAGAGAAGGCTGTAAACGCAATTCCCCAAACTCTGCTTTCCCCAGCCGCCCTCCCCCTTTGCCTGCTCTCTCCCTCCCTGCTGTAATGCGATTTTCCAAGTGTCGGGTTCGCCCTGGTGTCGCCTTACAGCCCTGGGTCTGCAGCTTCTCCTGGCTGGGGGACCCCAGCCAGCCAGAGCCCGCCCCTCTGCAAAGCGGGAGGGGGCGAAAGCTACAAAGAACCACGATTTTCTCCACCTTTTTTCATCTTTTTCCTGTTTTTTTTAGATTCGTGTTTTGAGGCTGCAAAAAAAAAAGCTGCATCGTGTGTGGTGGAGTAGCCGTTTTCAGAGCATAATTTTAAGCTTGTCAGTGCCCCTTTACGTAAGATTGACTATGCTGTGTCAAGCAAAAATGATCAGCGTTGAAACAATACTTCCTCTTCGCAGTGGTCATCAGTAGGTTTCAAAGTTGCTCCCAAAGCAGAGCTCGGCTCTTTTGGCAGTATTATTTCTGTTTGTTTCCAGACAGGAGAAAATGATTGCAGTGAGTCATACCAGGATGACCTTGCTGGAAGGTGTAAAAATGTAATTTAAAAAAGGGGAGGGGGGGAAATGTAAGATCCCAAAGTGCATGCTGCAGAACATGATAATGAATCAGCAGAGAGCTGGAATTTGCACCGGGCCCCACGTTTAATACACATTCTTCTGGAGTCCTAAGTATCTCCGGCACTAAATTAGCACACACGTTTACTTCCAAAGAAAAATGAAATAATAAAAGACACCATCTAACCAAGTAATTATTTATTGTTGTTCTTGCAGAGCAATAATTCAGAGCTGAATCCAGATACATTTACTGCATTCAGCATTAGCTCGGTGGAGCAGCTAACAGAGGACACCTACCAGTACAAATTTGAATTACCGGGAAACAGCAGTCTGCAATTGAGTTTAGGACAACATATCGTGTTAAGGTATTGTTCTCTGTGCTAGTTAAACAGTCTGCATTATGTAACCTAATACGTAGGGGTTTTGTCAATAGACAAAGGCTTCATACCAGGCAAATCATAATTTCTATACCTCCACAATGACACAGATGAAAGAACTTGTGAGCTCGCTAGTTCTGCTAATTTTATGGTAAAAGCCATTCCAAAGCTGTGTTTTTCTTCAGCATTATCCTTGCCTCGGTGGGTCAGAAAGAACTAGGTGTGATTAAGAAAATCCATTTGCAGAAAGAAAGACTTAAAGTATAGATGTTACAACAGATGATTTTACTCCAGCATGTTGGAATGAAGACAATGAACTGCGCTTACCCCAGCGCTTGGTATTTTAGGCCCTGTATTTTGGGGTAACTCAGCACCCAGGGTGTTACCCACGGCCTCCAGGTATTTCCTGACTGATTTCTAACAAAACAACCCTCCTGTGTAGTTTATTGCTTGCCAGAAAGGGGCCACTTGGGAGAAGTTTATGTCTCTCTCAGCCATCTGGGGTGATCATTGCCAGATAGAAAAACTCACGTTATGATGCCATTGATCTGTATCTGTTGACGTTATTTGTACGTTAACAGCTGAGGTGTACAGCTGGCTGGCTGCTGAAAGTGCCTGCTTCTCCCTTCAGTCAGCTCTCCTAATGCAGCAGAGGAAAAGCTTTGGTCACTTCAATCAATTATTGTAGTCAGTGGTATTGAGCAGGGTGGATATATTCTATGGAAAGAGGAGACTAACAGGAAAATATGGTGTATATATCGCCTATACATCCGGTCGAGGCTGTGCCCCAGCTTTCATTATCTAATTACCAGGTGCTGTCCAAACACAGAAAGGAAAGTAGACCCCAGCCCAAAAGCAAACTTAACTGTGAAAGCATTTTCTATCCCCTTTGCCACTCTTCCACATTCGGCTGTTTCTCACAAAACCAGCACAAACGTCCTTCCAGGGGTGGCTGAATGTGTGCTACAGCTGGGGCCACCACTGGGAAAACCAAAGGTGCATTTAGCCATTATGTTCCCCCTGGATTTTTTTACCTCAGGAAGGGAAATGTTTTGCATCTGTGCCCAGGCCAGGCAACTGGGGAGAGGACCTGCTGCCTCCCTTGTCTCCCCAGGGCACTGCAGAAGTTGGATAATGGCGGTCAATGACCCAAGTCACAGTGGGTTTCTGTATTTCTCTCTTCAGAGGAGTGGTGGATGGTTTGGAGGTCCAGCGAGCCTATACTCCAATTAGCCCAGGGAGTGCAGAAGGGTACTTTGAAGTTTTAATGAAAGTAAGTAAGCCCCAACGATACGGATTAGAGTCTAAGGTGCTGGGGACTCTGTTGTCTTTAGGAACCGAGCCTGCCATCAGCACTTCAAGTGAGACTCTCAAATCCCTCACGGCCTGTTTCTGTGTTGTTTGGAAGCAGTTGTGCTCTGCTGATAAAAATTGCAGGTTTTCCCCACAAAACTGAAAGCAGAGGAAGGTGACACACAAAAACAAGTGCTTTGTGGCACAAGCCCTGTTAAGCACCTGGGAGAGCCTCTCGGGAGCCCTGCGGTCACCACTGTGGAAACAGCCCGTTCTACTTCCAGGGTTTCATTTTGTCTTTTCCATCTGTCTTTGAAATCGCACCCAGTTGTCAGCCCAGTTGAACCACTGATTTTGGGAAGTCTTTGCCCAGCTGTTGCTGCCTCCCCCCATATTTTGCTTTAAGAACACTCCTAAAAAAAAAAAAAATTATTTTGCTTAAAAACGCAGACGGACGGTAGCTTGTTCTTTTTGGTTTCCAGGCAGGGCTCTGGAGCTGCCTGCAGTCTGAGAGGGTCCCTGTGGCCCACAGGGCAGAGAGGTGGCCCACAGGCACAGGCTACACCTATTGGGGTGACAGAGCCCCATTTTGGATGAGTGTTCTGCCCTTCTAGAGGCCACCACAAAATGCTTTTGAGTTCAAAAGTATTTTATAGGAGAACATGGCTGGAAATTTGTCTTAATAAAGTCCGCAGGGCCCTCATAAATGATGACTTTGTGTGGAGAATATTGAATTGAAGAAGATTTTTCTGATACTGCATTAGTATGTCCTCAGTGATTCCTCAGGGCAGACACAGGCTTCAGAATAGGTGTGAAATTCAGACTGCTGGGTGTCCCGGGGGGCTTGCAGGGAGTGACCACTTGTCCTCTGCCTGTCTTCCAGGATTTCCCATTTTGGGTTTTATTATGCATTGTATGTTCTAATGCAAACCCTGTTCTTTAGAAAAGTGTACTGCTTCTATAGGGCACCTGTGGGAGGGTCATTTCACCATTCTTGTGGCAATTGGTGTGTGGTAGGGGAGAGAAATGTTGCATTAATAGTATACGTTCGCAGGATGACTGTGAAATTTCATGTATACTTGGTTATTACTCACAGGTTTTGCATTTCAATAATAATAGTAATGATTGTAATGATACCTTTCCTTTATATAGAACCTTTCATCCCAAAGGGAGCTATAGTTATTCTCTGGCAGTGACAAAGGACGTTGGTAACACCCAATGTAAAGCAGCCATTTTTATAACTCACTCTGTAGGCTGTGGTATATTTCACACTATTCAGGCAATTTTGGAAAGTACTATATTATTATTATTACTGTGCAATCCAAGCACTGCTCAAACCCTTCTGTCTCCTGTTATTATAGCATTGCATTTGTGATACTACAGTTAAGAGTGAAGGAGTTGCCATTTACGGAGCATAACCCTCTTTTTGAATGATTTTATAATGTTGGGGTTTCTCTCCATGTAAAACTGGGTGTAGAAGTTTTCCCCCAGGAGATAATTATTTTTTTTTTTTTTTATTTAGAAAAATTCATTTTAAACCCACTCAATCACTTCTCACTTCAATTTTTGGAAATAATTTTGGTAAAAGAAGGATTGTTTTAGTTTCCATTACCCTGGTCCATTGGGAATAGGCAGTAAGTGAGGCTGAGTTTCCTGCTCTTGCCGTGGGTTTCCGTATATATTTGAAGAGAGTAGGTATAAAATACTGCTCCTTTGATGCAACTGCATGCTCTTTGCATGAGATTTAGTACCTGCCCAGAGCCCTCTGAATGCAAAGTGTTTCTGACAGTAACTCAGAGCCTAGATGTGTGTGTGTGTGTGTGTGTGTATGTTACACATTTACCTTTTGAATGTAACAGCTGGTGCTAATAGTTCTTAATACTTCAGGTGTCCTGTTTAAATGAGGTTGTTAGGAGAGGAGGAGCATCTGTGTTGTTCATTAGCTAACACTGCTTGCAAGCACATGCTTGCTCACTCCCTTTTTTCTTAGCTTCTTTGCAGTTCACCAGTTCTGTTTGTCTGCAGTGCAGCTTGGTGGCCAGCCAAGGCACTGGGGTGTGGAGCTGGGCTCCTGTCCAAAGTGCGTGCAGAAAATACCCCCAAATACACTTCTTTCATATGGGCTGGAGTCTTCCAAGGCTTATATCACATCTCATCTTTTGACCTCTGGTTGTGTTGATCCTCCTCAGGCTTATCAGTGGCATCGCCTCTGTGTGAGACCAGTTGTCTGCTGCTGCTGTTGGGCTTATCTGCTGTTTGAACCAGCCCTTGTTCTCCAGCCCAATCCTATAGAGTGTGGCCATTCACAGGATGATAAGGAGTTGGAAAGGACCTCTGGAGATCATCTACTCCAACCCCCCTGCCAAAGCAGGTTGACCCAGAGCACGTTGCACAGGAACGTGTCTCAGCAAGTTTTGAATGTTCTCCTCTCTCCTCCAGAGAAGGAGACTCCACCACCTCTCTGGGCAGCCTGTTCCAGGGCTCTGCCACCCTCAAAGTCAAGAAGTTCCTCCTCATGTTTAGNNTTCCTGTTGTCCTGTCCCTGGGCACCACTGAAAAAAGACCAGTCCCATCCTCTTGACACCCACCCTTTAAGTATTTATAGGCATTGATTAGATCCCCCCTCAGTCTTCTCTTCTCCAGGCTAAACAGATTCAAGTCCCTCAGCCTCTCCTCATAAGAGAGATGCTCCAGGCTCCTCATCATCTTTGTGGTCCTAAATTATTCTGTGCACATTTGTTCTTGTTAACCATAAAGTAGTCATACACACGGGGCATACAAATATATATGTGTATCTCATGGCAACATGGCTGCTTGGATGAGCCCTTCATTTTCCAACCTCTCCTTGCTCCTCTGTTCCTGCCAAGCACTGACCCTTCCTCATCAGTTGGCAGTGAATTTAGCATTCCCGCAGGCAAAAGCCTAGATAATATTGTTTGTGCCTGGTAGAAAGTAAAGCAGATTTGGCTAATGTTTTTCTTCTCTGAGGCCCAAATCAACATATTTTTTTTTGAAAATGTGAAGCATCCAGATGATTTGTTCTGAAAACAAGAGCTTTATAAATGAGTAACCTGACTTTGGGTCACTAATTGTATCAACACAGCATCTGAGAGAATGAAATAAAGCAAGAGCTATGCAGTGTTTATATAACTCTCAGTACCCAGAGGGCATTTGCAGACCCCATACCTTGAGATTCGGAGAACACTTGAAGGCTTGGACTCTGCTTTGCATTCAAGACACTCTTCTCTGTGTGCTTTGTAAGCAGGAACTATGATAAGCTTTTTCCAGTTTTGGAAATTCAGGCTGCAGGAGAGTGGGTTGTGTTTACATTACGGTGAAGCTGGAATGGATCCAATATGATTTAATTTAAATGTCTTTGTTTTGGGTATAACTTTGAGTTATTTTTCAAATAGAATGATCTTTCTTTCTTTCTAAATGCATGAAATGTTTTTTTTTTGTCCCCTTCTTGTTTAAATGTAGATAACTTTATAATTGACTTTAAGCTGGGAAACTTTCCAACGGAGCATAATTATTCTTTTCTTTTGTGCAATGTTTTTTATTAGTGCTATGAAGCCGGGCTAATGTCACAATACATAAAAACATGGAAAAAAGGAGACATGGTCTTTTGGCGTGGGCCGTTTGGAGGGTTCCCATATCACCCTAATAAGGTTAGTTCCCTAAGAGACGTGGGATGTTTCAGCTTGTGGCAGCAAGCTTTGTTTAATGCTCCAAAGGGAAGACATCAATTTGATTACTGTTTTCATGATTATTTTAGGGACTTCCTGGATTACTGTACAGTGCTGCAGCATTAGCAGTCAATTGGAGAAAGTACACCTTATTGAACTGCAGAATATTTAAGAAGGAAAAGGAGAGGGAGGTGGACGGGAGAGTGGAAAATATTAGCAAGGCTCTGTCTTCATCACTTGCATGAGAAGTTCCTGGTGTGTTTAACAAAAGGAACTTTATTTTGCACCAGCAATGGGTGTGGATCAGTGCCTTGTTGGAACCACATTGCTGTTCTGTGACTGAGCACGAGCGAAGGAGAGGTGTTGATCTTTTTCTCTCTTGGGTATTCCCTGAATACCCAATGTAGTAGCTCCAGGGAGGTGTCACGTCACCCAGACACTCTGCAAGTGTTGATCCCACCTGCTGATACCAGGCTCTCTGCAAAGAAAGGCAGATCCAGTGTCAGGGGAAGGCTTCTTACACATACTAATTCGATTAAAATTGAGCAAAATTGAAACACTGGTTATTAAGATACCAAAGCCTTGTTCCCCGCTCCCAACAACAACAAAAATAAGGCTGTGAAATGCCAGTGGCCAAGCTCAGTGAAGAGCTAGGGAGAAATACTCTCCCTACTGTTTTAGGCTACTGTTCCCTTCTCTTCTCAAAGAGAGATTTGGGACAGAACATGGCAGTCAGGCCTAAAAGTGGCTGCGTTCAGGGGCTGTCTGGGTGATCTGTGTACATGCAGTTTGCAAAGCACCTGAGCAATCATTATAATAACTTGTTCTAGAAGCACTGTTTATTATTTATTAATTATAACAAAGTCTCCTAGTAAAATTTCTTTTTATCTCTCCTTGCTGACAATAGAATAGGATTCAGATTCAGGTAAATCAGATCCACTTACAATAAAAAACAGTCAAAACAGAACACAAGCAGCCTCTGGCCTTAAGTCTCACTTCTGATGTTGGTTCACTGTCTGGGGGAAGTGCTGGGAACCTTCTGTCCTCCTGCATCTCCTCCTCCTTACTACCTGAACATCCCTATTGTGAGTAGAGTGACTGTCCCCCCTTGCAGGTGGGAACCACTATGAGCTGCTGGTAACTCTTTGGGAAAAGTGAGATAACGCACCAGAAAGAGATGTGGATCAGGATAGAGAAGAAACCATTTCCTCCAGAGAACATCCAGGATTGTACTTTGCAGCATCCAAGATAAACACAGGGAGCATTTCCAGTGAGAAAACAACAGACAGTGGGTCAGCAAAGTGTACTGCAGAATTTAAACTGAAATATAAGTTAATTTAAGTCAAGGCTAATGTCAGGATAAATTGTTTTACTTGGGTGAAATCCAGTTTCATTAGATTTGGTGTGTAAACCCTGGGACTGCTCTCTGTAATCTTTTGCAGAAAAATACTTTCTGCGA
This sequence comes from Scolopax mira, assembly GCA_004320125.1. Classification (NCBI taxonomy): domain Eukaryota; kingdom Metazoa; phylum Chordata; class Aves; order Charadriiformes; family Scolopacidae; genus Scolopax; species Scolopax mira. The sequence goes on from BJBW01002823.1 coordinate 83,881, forward strand.
TTTGACTTTACCAGCTCAGGACCTCCTGATGTGTTCTCTCTCAAGGCACCCTGTACCAGTGTGGCAGCAAGGAGGAACTGGCCACGAACTCATCCTTTTCCAGTCTCCCCAGCTCATTCCAAGTTCTCTGTTCTGTTGCCAGTATGGAGAACTCCTCATGCTGGCCTCTGGTACCGGCCTCGCACCGATGCTTCCCATCCTCCGCTCCATAACAGATGATGAAGAGGATGAAACCTTTGTAACCCTTGTCGGCTGCTTCCGTACCTTTGACAAAATTTATTTGAAACCTCTTCTCCAGGATCTGGCTCGATACTGGAATGTCAGAATATTTTACGTTCTAAGCCAGGTAAATAACTGGATACGAGGCGTGTTTGTGTGAGGGTTCTGTCTGCTGGATGAACCTCTGCCTCCTCTGCTTTTCCACAAGCATTATCTTAGTTCTTTCCTGGTCATTGGGGTTATTTTGTGATCCAGCAGCTGCTGTTCTTAAATCTGCTACATATTCCCACACTGCTGCCAGTCTGGAGAATTTCAGGGAAGTGACTGTCGCTGCTTGTCCCTCGTTCCCACCTTGGTTGCTGTTCTGTTGGGATGGACCCCCTGATTCATAGTCACTGTTGATTATTCCCCCCCACTTCAGACGGTTCTTACTGCACCTAAACATTTGTGCAAAGAAAACTTGACTTTGGGAGACTCACAACAAATAAACTGTTTCTTCTTTCCTAGTACCAGTTCCTTAATCTGTCTTTATCCTGCACTCATTGCTCATGGTTAGAGCTCGCTTCTTCTAATACATTAACACCAACTTCCCAGCAATTATTTTTCCCAGACGACCCATTTTTAAACTTCTCTGAGTTGTTTCCCCCCTCAGTTAAATTATTTTTTTCTGCCAAATCCATGGGATGAGGGCATACCTCTCAGTGGTCTTACATTTTGAGCAGTCTTTTTCATTTCCCTTTGGTCCCAAAGTTGCCTGTGTTCTGCATGGATTTGGTAGTTGAAAATAATTTCCCTCAGAAATGAGGATTCATTGCAGGGAGGATATAGAAAGAATTATTTATGCTAAGGGAATGAATCCTGTTGCATTTTTAGTTTCTCAGATGAATCATTTTTTGTATCTCTCGTAGTGGATCTACCTCGTACGTTATGTTCTACATACAGCTTTGGCAAGTTGGGATTGGGTATAGGGAAAGGGACTTGGGACTTAGGCAACCCCTCAGCCACTCTGCAGGAGCGTAACCGCTCGTTGTCTCTGGTGACACAGCTTAAATACCCTTTTCAGGACAGTGCTGTCTCAAGACCATGAGGAGGTCTTGAAATTCAATCAGTGAAGGGCGAGAAACCCCCCTGACCTCTGTCAACACCGACTGCCCTGTGTGTGCATCTCTGCCTTTCTTCTCTCCCCTTCACAGGTTTGTGGTGGTCCCATGCTGACTTGTCCATCCTCCCTTTTAGGATTATCTAACTGTCTGTCTCAGTATTTCACTCTGCTGCATCACACCACCACATCTGAGCACCTTCTGCCTCTAATGAATAGCAGTAGGGAAGTCCCTGCTGGATCTAACACCAGGGGATTTCACGTTTCTCATGGGATTGGAGCTGTGTTTGGAGCAGGGCTGGCTTCTTTCAGTTTTGGTCAAGGGAGATGGGACTGAAAGAGACTTGGGAATGGGAGAGGCAATAGAGAGGAGTAGGCTTGGGATTTAGGGCTTGGGAATAGAAAAGGCACTCTGGGAAGTGGTTCTCAAAGGAGAAGGTTCTGCAGCATTTATTAGTGATAGTTACACTCTGGTTTTGTTTGGTCCCCTCTGGGTGAGTGGCCAGGTCCTGTGGCAGGGAGAGACTTGGTCTGGGCTTTGGAAGAGGAAAGCAGCTTCAGGAAGGGGCAGTTCTACCTAGATGGAGTCACAAGGGTGGAAAATGTCCTGTGCAGTACTCTGAGGGGAGGGGGGAGGTTTGGCTGTAAGCAATCAGTTGACCTTTTTAACGTGACACACTGCAAACCTTTTGCCTTTTCAGGAAACTTCACTGGAAAAACTTCCTCAGAGCTATCAGGAAAACACCTACCTGGGTCGTCTCGATGAAGACTTAGTGAAGACAATAATAAATTCCTGTCGAAGGAAGCCATTTGTATTAATCTGTGGATCTTCTGCATTCAATGAAGATATGAGTAGATACTCAAAAACTGCAGGAATCAAAGAAAATTCCTGTTTTGTCTTTTAGCAGGATATTCTTGACCTGAGGAACCTTAGGCCAAGCCTTGGACATTGTTGTATCTCTGCAGACATTACTCAAAATCGGTCATCTCGACAGACTCAGTTCCTTGTGCGTATATTTGCATAGGCATTTGGATCAGATATTTGTCACCAGTATGATTCTCACTCTTGAGAGTGTTTTAAGGAACAGGTGCCATTCCAGAGTGGCTGCTATGTGACGTGCCACCCACACCTCAGGGAACAGCATGGTAATTTTAATGGAAATCTTCACGTGGTGTGATTTTAAGAGAGAAAGATCTTAAAAGCATTATTAAAAAGCATCCAAATACACAGCTGTGTTGTGATATGAAGACCAGTGATTTGCTTTGCAATCCATGTTAGTCTGGAGTGGTGTTGTGTCCTGTTAGGTGTCCAGAGGAGAGACTGTTTCTCTGGAGTCTGTGGGGTTCGTTTTGGTTGTGTCATTGTCTTGCTGGGGGGTGCCAGGGGTCACTCAGCCTCTACCTCAGTTGCCCCGTTATACGCTAATACGGAGGAGGCAGCACCAATCCCCTCTGAAAAGTGCTTTTCCAACCATATATATGGAAAAATCTATACATAAGGATGCCCAGCAAGGACTTAGATGGGCTGTCCTCCTGCCCTAGCACAGCCTGCGTTGCCTACCGTGGCCTTTAACCCTTGAAATGCTGCCTGAGGACAGAAAAAACATGTCCTAAAACACTGTGAGGAAGCATCCGGGGTGTAGCTACTCTCTGTCGAGGAGGATGGTTGGTTGCTTTCCGTGTCCTCTGAGTGTTGGATAATAGCCCTGGTTTGTTAAATCGAACTTCATTTCAAATAAACTAGTGTTTATTTTTGTCACAGGACTGTCCCAGGTGCCTAAGAGGTGTCCCAGGTGTCGAAGGGGCTTTGGTGGGGGACAGAGCCAAGGGCCAGCCCTGTGACACCCAGCCTGGGCACCCCAGCCCCTTCCTCCTCTTTCAGATCAGGATGCTGCTGCCTTTCCTCTGAAATGCCTTTGAAAGAGGGAAGAGAGAGTCCACTCTTTACCTTCTGAGACTGCTTTGTTTCCCAACTACACCTGGAAATACAGGCTTTCTCCACGCTTTTTGTGTTTTTTCCATTCGTTTCCAGTTTATCCCTTGGGGGGGTTTCCTGGGCTGTGACAGATGATGTTGCATTATCATTCCCATCTCATTTTTTCACATAAATCGTGCATCTTACACAGAGGAAGTAGAGTCTGAGTTACTCAGAATAAGCAGCGTGCTGCTCTGAAACAGTGGCTCTGATTTTGTTTTCTTTTGGGTTTTTTTTAATGTGGTTGGACTCAATGATTTCAAAGGTCCCTTCCAACCACTAAGATTCTGTGATTCGTGTGTTGGGAGGATACGTGGGATCCCCTTGCACCAGTTGGGTTTGTCTCCAGTCCCCAAAGGCCTGGAATTAATCCAGTGTGGCTGCAGCTTTTATGTTAACTTCATCGGAGCAAGAGGTGACGAGAAAGCCATCTTTGTAACCCAAAATAGTGACCTGGGTTTGAAGGCAGGGAGATCCAGGGCAGTTGTCCATCGTAGGTCCCAGGCAAGGTCTCAGCTCCCATCCTAACTGTGCTTTGGCCACCACGGAAAGGGGGGGTGATAAAATTAGGAGTTGCTTTCTCTGGTTGCTCTACCTAGGAACCGGGAGAAAACATTTTACCTCGAGTATCGCATTCTCTGAAAACCTTTATTTTATACCTCTTGGCTTTAAATGGTTTGCCTTTCTAAGATTTTGCTAAAAAATCCACCCGGCTTTGTTTTTTTTTTTTGTTTTTGTTTTTTTTTTTTTGCAAAGGCCTGAGGTAAAACTTCCCCCTGTCGTCGGGGAAGCGACGCCTTTCCCTTGAAAGGCAACCCCAATATGTCTGGGTATTTCAGCACATATGGGCCCCCCCCGCTCAACCTCCCCCAGCTGCTCGGGCCGTTCTGCCGCGAAGCCTCTCCTCTTTGTTCCCGTTGGAGAGGGAGAGGTGGTGAGAGACGGAGCAAGCTGTGAGTGCTGCGGGTTGCCATCCTGCAAAGGCAGAGCTTTTGGGGAGGAGGTGACAAAGGGGGTCCTTGCGAGACGTTCTCCGCGGGGGAGACGGTGTCCTTGGAGGTGGGGGGGCTTTAAACCACCCCTGGGCACTTTGGTCTCTATTTTCTGCCCTTCCCTCCTTTCCCTCTCCCGCCTTTTGTCGTTTCTCAGGCTGGTTTGTGCAAACTGGTCCCCTCATCCCAACCCTGTGGGGACAGCCCCTTGCACAGGCTCGCGTGGCATCCCTGCAAAGGCAGGGACGTGGGATGGAAAGGTTTTGGGGCAGGATTTGCCCTGCCGGGGGAAGAGGAGAGGTTTCCTTCCCTTTGGAGGGAAATGGTGGTGATGCTGTGGATTTTTCAGGGATCTGTGGAGCTGGAGGTGCGTGGCAGTGCCGGTGGCCGATGCCAGGCCAGGGACTCGGACCCTGCCTCACTGCTGGGACAAGGGGGTGCTGGCAGGATGCTCTGGGAAGCCCCCTACCCCTGTGGGGATGTGCCAGGCTTTGCTTGGCTTCCATTCTTCTTCCTTGTGTGCAGCCTAAATACCTTCTTAATTTCATCTCATTATTTCCTGACTAAATAATTCCCCTTTCTCCTGGGGACCATGTTTAAACCTTTGATCTTCTCTGAAGTCTCGCAGTCCTGATCACATCCTTTCTATTTAAATGAATCAAATGCCTTTTTAACTCATGATTTATAAATTTCCCCTCAGAGGAATAGAGGCAGCCCCATACCTGGCACGCCTCAAAATCACCCACCGTGTCTCTGGCCGGAGCTGGAGCACCCTGGGCTGATCCAGAAGAACTCTGGCTACTCCTCCATGTGGAAGGACCTGCCTGGCTCCTCTGCCTGCTCCCAGCTGGCCATCCCTGGGTCAGGGGAGGGTGAAAGTGCCAGCAGATGATGGATGCCGTCTCCTGGGAGCAGGGCTCAGCTGTTGCACTCCACAGCTCCGGCCCCTCATCTCCTGGGGGTATCGCCGATGCACAGCATGAAGCAGGACCACAGAGTGCAGCTGGAGGGATGGAGAAGACCCACCTCGTAGGTACCAGCGTCCTGGACACTCTGTGCTGGGATGTGCCCCGGTGCTGAGGCCAGTGGTGGAAGGGTTGGAGGCCAGTGGATGTTGCTGGAGATGGATGAGGTGAAGACAAATGTGTTGCTTGATCATGCAGTGATGGAGAAGCCGGGAGCACATTGTCCCCAGGCCCAGGAGATCGTGGCTGGGAGGGTTGAGCGCTTCCAGCAGAGCTGGGGCTGTGGTATGGAGATACCCAAGATGTGGTGCCAGACCTCTCCTGCCCCTTTGCTGGGGGTACTGCCCCCCTGGTGTGTTGTGCAAGGCATGGGGACAGACCTTGTCTCCAAGCCCATTAGAGAAGTGGCTAATTAAGCTCTGCAGAGTCCCTGGGAGGTCGGTAGAAGATGTCCCAGAATCGCAGCCATCTCCCAGAGCCTGTATTAGAGAAGGAGCATTGTCCTGCTCCCCCAGGGCAAGGATGGCTGCCTCGTGTCTCCTTGTTCAAACATTTACTTACTCCTGGTGCTCAGGGTGTAATGTGGTGCCCAGCACCCCAGGACAGACACCCCAATGTCCCCTGCTTCAGGACAAAGAGCTTCTGATTGGGATACCCCAATGTTCCCACCAGCCCTCAGCTTGGCTCCAGCAAGGCCGGGCAGTGGAGAAAGCCCTGCACAAATATTATTGTTGTTATTATTACCCATAAATATATGCAGGCACTTAACGACCTTGGCATGGAGCATTTCCCAGGGATTAATGACCAGTTGGTGTTAATGGTCCTTAGCTGCACCTCGGGCCATCAGCTCCTCCCAGCCCATCATTAATCCTCAGGAAATGTCTCAGGCATCGATCCTCATTGCTTAATTAATAAATGCAACTTGTCTCCCCGCCTGAGATTTACAGATACTTTCCCTGCTGCTTTGAAGGTGACTTTTTTAGCCCAGACCCCTCACGTCGGGGGGCTCTCGTGGGTTTTTATTTCCTGGGTGTGGGTCATGGCAGCAGGAAAAGTCCGTTCTCTCCTGGGTGGGAGGGAAGGAACTGAGAAGCTGCTGGGTTTGGGGTTTCTCCAGCTGCAGTGGTACAGTGCGAGGAGCACATCTTCAGCTGATTGCAGCCAAGAGCCTGGGCAAGAAGGAGCGTGAGCCGGCGTGGAAGAACACGGTAATTCCCCAAGGCCTTAGAAGGTTCTATAATAATCGATGTTTGGGGTTTTTTTTTTGCCCGTGACTCACAATTCATCTCTAATCTTCCTCGGGGGAGGTGGGATTTGCTATCCTTAGTGCTCGTTGCTGCTGCTTTCCCGGGCTGAGCATCCTGCTGAGCCCGGGCACTCGCTGCAGGGATGCTGACCCGGCGTGGAGACGTGCCTGCATTTAAATCCCCCTCCCTGTTTCTCTGGCCTTTCCCACCTCTTGGCTTTGTGCAGTGGGTGCCGCAGTATAAATCACATTAATTCCTGAGGTGCTTTTCCTCGGTAAGTCTGAAATTCCCATTTTGGTTCGCTGGCTTGCCTGGTGAACTAAATTATTTTCATAGCCCCTTAAGGGCATATTGTCAGCCCAGACTTACTGCCGTTATACACCATATCTGAGACATTAATATCTCTTCTAAATATAGTGTATTGACAAGGTATCTGGTATAGTGTAAATCCTTGGGACATTTGATCCAGATCATTAAAACTGAGTGAAGGAAGGGAGGAATAGATCAAGTTACCTTGCTGCTCTTAATTCAAACAAGCGATGAATTATTCATTCTGCTATTAATTCTACAGCCCTCCCGCTTTTTATTTATTTCCTTCTTTATTTAGGTTTTTTTTTTTTCCCCTCCCAGATAGACAGCTCCAAAAGGATGCTCGGGCGCCAGTGAGGGGAGATTTGTGCCAGAGGATGGGGTGCACAGGGGCAGGCTGCCTGGCAGCGCTGGCCGTGCTGTGCGGGGCTCTCGGGGATGCTCCCAGCAGAGGTAAGAGCCCGATCCCAGCTCCCAGTGGGGACCCTGGGGCTGGAGGGGGCTGTTTGTGGGTGCTGCCATTGCTCTGGGGTGCGAGTGGGTCCCAATTCTCATCCCACGCAGGGAGAGGGGCTCGCTCAGGCCAGGGGATGCCCGGCTTGGCCTGGGGAAAGGAGCTGGGGTCCACAGTCAGGGTGGATTGTGCTTGAGTTTCTGCTTATTTTCCTGTATTTTGAGTAGGGGATGTCCTGTTGTTTTGTCCAGGTGTTCTGTTGGTGCCTTTGTTAACTTCTGGAGTTGCACACACCTTTATAAATATATATATACACACACAGACACATATATACGTGATGTATGTATGTATGTGTGTTGCTGTGCATGTAATAAACCCCTCACCTTACCTGGATAAAACACCTCCCCTGGGATGCAGGGCAGCATTAGCAGACACAGTAATTTGGGAGGTAGGGTGAGCCAGGTCAGCCCAGTAATTAAGCCAATGAGCCGATGGTACCCCATCCCAAAACCAGCAAGGCCTTTCTCACAAAAGGGCTGTGTCAGAAATCAAAATCCATCCCAGCCCTGGTGCGGGTGCTCCCCTGTTGCCTGCACCCACCTGGGCTTCCCGGAGCACCCCAGGGCTCCCAGCCCTTAGTCCAGCAGTCTGCTTGCCCTGTGGCTACTCCTCTCCACTTGTATATTTATTTCAATAACATTATTCCATTAGTACCAGCCCCACATTACTTTTTTGCCTATCCCCCATCATTAGCAAGGTGATTTTAGATCTGGCCAGCTTTGCTGCTTGTGAAAACACACACACCCCTACACCCTTACCCATTTGCCGTGGTGCTGCATCCCACACATCCACAGGACCCACCTCCCCCCTCCACCTCGCTGGGAGGTCACCACAGCAGGGAGCCTGATGAAGAGCAATGCTGGCTGGCTGACTATTGATTCGCAATATACTTGGCCCAGATTGATGGCAGCGAGTGCCCAGCCTTGCTTGGGAACCCACACATGTGTGTGTGTCCCCCGTCCCTGAGGCTACACAGGGGCTGCAACCCTCCCAGATGTGATGTATGTGCCTGCTACATCAGCCTCTTCACCCCAACCCTAATCAGACCCCGGGTCAGGTGGCAGCCGCTCCCCACCCCCTGCCTCCTCCACCTTGTTTTATAACAACCATGTCTCAGTATAAAGATTTTATTAGAAAATCGATCCCTACATGCATAACTCATTGTTAAGCGCATCGAGCCCTTCACCCCTTCTTCTCCCAGCTTGAATTCACCAATATCACTGTTATACGGAGGGAAAATTGTCAGTGGGAAGCAAAAAGCCAAAGGGCTGAGCAGCTGGGGCACCAGCAAGCCCAGAACCGCTGAGCCTTTAGAACTCACTCTCTTACTCATGGTGGTGGGATGGAGTCGATGCTGCGCAGCCCGTCTCCATCCTTTTGGGCTTCCCCTGGAACAGGGGACATCACATCCACCTCTGTGTCCCCCAGGCATCAAATGCGGGGGGGTGCTCTCGGCACCCTCTGGCAATTTCTCCAGCCCCAACTTCCCGGGGCTGTACCCCTACGAGACGGAGTGCACGTGGCTGATCGTGGTGGCCGAGGGCTCCTCCGTCCTGCTCTCCTTCAGCCACTTCGAGCTGGAGTACCACGCCGCCTGTGCCTACGACTACCTCCAGGTCTACAATGGGGCCACCCGGGACCAGGGCAACCTCCTGGGCACCTTCTGTGGTCGCAGCCGCCCGCCACCCTTCTCCTCTGCCTGGCACGTCATGGCCGTCGTCTTCCGCTCCGACCGCCACGTGGCCAAACGTGGCTTCGCCGCCGCCTACCGGAAAGGTAGTGGGGAGGGATGGTGGTGGTGGAGCATCCGTCTGTCCATCCATCCTCCCCCACCATCCTCACCACCTTTGCTTCCCCACAGATGCCTGCGGTGGGACGCTGACGGGGTTGTCCGGGGAGATCACCAGCCCCCGCTACCCTGAGGGCTACCCCAACGATGTCGAGTGCCGCTGGAGAATCGGGGGGTCCGGCACGGGTGGCCCCCTCACCCTGGTGTTCGCCGACTTCCAGGTGGAGGGTGGCCAGGGCTGCAGCTTTGACTACGTGGCTCTTTTTGATGGCCCCACGGCTGCCTCCCCCCGCCTGGGACGCTACTGCGGCAATGCCCGCCCACCCCACACCATCTCCTCTACCCCCTACCTCCTCATCCTCTTCAAGTCAGACTTCAACATCGGCGGCAGGGGCTTCAAGGCCCATTTCTACTCCGGTGAGTGGGTCTCGGGGGGGTGGGAAGGGCATGGGGACCGGTCCCCAAGGTGGTGGTGGGGATTCTCTCCCTCCCGTAGCGGCCAGAGGAGTGGAGCCCATTGAGGAGGACTCATGAGATGGTGGTGTGATCAGCCACACAACACAAATGGCTTTGTTGTGGCTCTCCCAGGCCCCAGGCTGTCTTTCTCTTGAACAAGAGCCACCCTTCTCCCTTGGTCATGCCATTCCCTGGGGATGTGGGTTTTTCCTGTCTGCCCTTGTAGGACATTGTCCACTTTGGGTATTGCCATCCCCCAAAACTGATGGGTGTCTATCAGCCAAACTCAAGGCTGGGGAGCAGTGAGGTGGTGGGCAGAGTGTGCTTTAGCAATAAAACAAGCTGCTGGCTTGTTGGCACTCAGGTTTGCTTTCATTTTTTTCCTTTCCCTTTTTCCCTGAGCAGGCGAGTGCCAGGAGGTGTTCACCACCATCAAAGGGAATTTCTCCAGCCCTCGGTACCCCAACTTCTACCCCAACAACCTCAAGTGCCAGTGGAGTATCCAGCTGCCCCAGGGCTACCGGGTCAAGGTCTTCTTCTTGGACATGGAACTGGAGGGCCGGAGCAGCCTGACGGGCAGCTGTGACTATGACCATCTGGCCGCCTTTGATGGTGGTGCTGAGAATGGGTCCCTACTGGGGCGGTGGTGTGGGCGGGAGAACCCAGCACCCATCACTTCCCGCAGCAACCAGCTGCAGCTGGTCCTCCACACCGACCGCAACACGGCCAAGAGGGGCTTCTCCATCGCTTATGTGGGAGGTAAGGTCTCACTTGGTGCTTCTCAATGCTTTATTTCCAGTGGAACATGGCTGAGACCATGTAATTTCTGGAAGGACTATGCAGTGAAGATACCCATCTGCAGGAGCAGAGCACCTGGCTCTTTAGGGATGGGGTGGAGAAGACGTGGTGGGTGAACTCCAGTTCTTGCAGAGTGTGAGATGCACATCTTCCATGTCATGTTTAGTGTTCAGGAGATGCTTTCCAGCTTCTCCTCCCTGCGTCTCTGCCATGCTGCTGCTCCTCTCTCAAGATGTGAAGGTGAGAAAACCATGGGGGAGGTTTTAGAGGACCAAAGCCCCAGGGGAGGTGACCAGCTCAAGCATCATAATCCTGTTCCTGGATTCCCTGCTGGCACATGGGTGAGCAGGCAGACATAAACCCCATCCTCTCCTCCACTGGCAAAAGAGGGGCAGGACCACCAGGGCACGGCATTCCCAAATGTGCCTAGTCAAATCTGCCCAGCATCTTCCTGCCACTGGTGTGCCCAATGTCCCAGGCGCTCCTCATGTATTTGCCAACCTTTGCACCTCAAAAGTCAATTAATTTATGGTGTTCATTGTATTTCAAGATAATTATGTCTGAGCTGACCTGTGTGTCAGGGATAATTCAGACAGGGGCAGCCCCGCCGGCAGGCTGGAGCCAGAGCAGGGATGCTGGAGCAGCAGCACAGGAGCTGGGGGTGGCTGGCCCTGAGTTTACAAGCATTTATCCCTCAGCAGCAAAATTGTTCTTCATTTCCAGGGCAGCAGAAGGGATCTGGGGACATGTGGCTCTAGGAGTAAAGGATAGGATGGAGTTTTGTCCTGAGCAGTCTCTGGAGGGAGAGAGGTCGTGCCGGATATCTAGTAGGGCTTTCATGTGCACAGCAAGTCTGTCCCTGTCATTGTCCTGCTTATTTCTTACTGTTCTACAGCAGTGTGCAGGGAGAGAAATTTTGTCTCAGTGTCTGGTCATGGAGAAAAAAACCCTGTTCCAAATGGAGGAGCTTGCAGACAGACAGATGGGATACTAGCTGAAGAGTTGGGGAAGCCCCATCATGGAGAGGGACATCACTTCTCCTGAGGCTCCTACATCCCCTGGTGTGTGTTGGGGGAGGACAAAAGGTTGGGTATGAAACTGAGCCTCCCTCCGTAGTGCTAAGGCTGCAGCTGTTTGCCCAGTGATTTGGGCATCTGCTTGCAATTAGCAGCCTGCGTGGCACATCCAAACACCAGTGCCCTGCCAGGAGAGTGGCTGCTCTCACCGGCAGGCACCAGCCTCTCTGGCTTCCCTGGGAGCCCTCGGTGGCACAGGGGCACCTCAGCCCCCACATCCACATCCGCAGCCCTTCAGCCAGGCAGATACTTGCCTTTTGGGCCCACAAAAGGGCAGGACTTGGTTTGGGTGTGTGTGATTTATGGCCTTCACGCCAGACAAGTGCATCCATTTTTTCCTCCTCCTCCTCTTGATCTAATGCACTTTAGTTATTTGGTAAATCTTCTAATGGTTTTATAATGCACTAAGTGAAGCAAAGTGACACTATTTTTTCATATTGATTTTATTGCATTGTACCAGTTTCATAAGGCCAAGATTCAGAGGGAGCTGGAGTAATTCAATAATTCATACTGCCCAAGTGGTTGGTTCAAGCTGAGAGAGGATTAACTTTAAAGAGGGGGGCATTTTTTTCCCTGCTTCTTTCCCTGCCTGAATGCTTTCTGCATCTCTGGGGCCCAAATACGGTGCCAGAACGAGAGAGATGGTGTGGGGCTGGGTTCCCCATTGCCTCACTCCTTGGCATCATGGGCAACCCAACAGCAGCTCTCTACGTGGACTGTTCATCAGCTTCCTGACTAAAAGAAATATTCTGGGGGAGGTGGTGGGCTAATGATGTTTGGGATAGCATCGACAGGACCAGGGACCTCACCCTTCCCTGGGGACAATGTGTCAGCCGTGCGGCTTCGGGGCAGGTAAGCATGGAGGCCTCCTGAGATGCATGTCCTCCATTTCATCGCTGTAAGAGTGTCTCTTGCAGAAATGTTTTAGATGTAGGGGAGCTCTTTCCCCTGGCAAATCATCAGCAAGGCTCTCATGGTCTAACCCTGGGCAGAAACTCAAATGTTTTGCTGGCTTTGTAATGATGGAGAGCAGCTGCTCGCACAGGTTGCATCCTTCCTTGCCTACAGTAGTCACTGCATGATGCTGTTGCCCATGATGGCACATGAGTGTCACTCAGAGAGCTGGGAAGGAGGATGAGGCTCAAGAGGGCTGGTAGTGGGCTCTCTCCCTGGGGCAGAAAGCAGGGCAGTGCCTGGGAACCAACTGTGTCTGCCCTCGTCACTGAATGGGGCTAAAATATTGATATATATATAAAATAATGCTTTCTGCATTTTGGGTGTATACCTCATTTTCCCCTAAAAACTCATCTCATGAGTCCTGTGGCAACACCACCAGGTAGTGCGAGATGATGGTAAACTCACGAGGCTGATGTCCCTGCTACTCCTGGCACCTTCTCTCTCCTGCTTCCTGTGTGATGGGGACAGTGAGCTTTGAAAGCAGCTGTGGCTTCTTCCCTGAGCTGGGGAAGCCCAGGGACATCACCTCCTGATGGACCTTCATATGTGCCTTGGTTTCTGTCCCAACAGTGGTGCCCATGAACGTCAGCTGCACCCGGACAGACTTCCACATCCAGATCCCCGTGCAGTCCCTGGCCCGGCTGGAGAGGAGTAGGATTTATTTGGGGACCCCCTCCTGTGCAGCCCAGGTGGTTGGCAGGGTCTTTAAAATACACACCAGGTTTGACACCTGTGGCACCGAGTCCCAGGTAAGCAGTCGGCAAACCTTCCTTTAAAGCAAGCTGAGTAGGTCCCATGCTGGTCGTGCTAGCTGCTGAGAGAAGTTCCCAGTTCTTCCCCCATCTTCCCAGTAGATGCTTTTCTGACCCATGGGTGACTACCCTCCAAACTCTTGTGAAAAAGAGCCCCGACGAGCCACCACCTTTATCTTGCAGAAACGCAACAACACATCCATCATCGTCAGCACCCTCTACATCGATTTTTCAGCGGGCGACCAGGAGGACATCCACCAGTACGAGCTGCAGTGTGAACCAAAGAGGAAGGAAGCCTCGGTGACCCTCATCGCTGGCCCCGACCCATCCAGGCTCAGCCAAGCAGAAAACCTGGTGGATGTCCATCAACGGGAGGGGGGAGTGACAGATGCTCGTGAAATCAAGAGCCAGGACACCAGCGACATCGTCTTCATCAGCATCTGCATCCTGGCTGGGCTCCTCATGGTCATCGCGGTGGTGGGGCTGGTGCTTCTGTAGGATGCTGCTCCCCACATCTCTAGGGCTTGCAATCCCAGCCCTGCCAGTGCTGAGCACTAACGCAGCTGCTCAGAGACACAGCTCCCAGGCCCCGAAAGGGAGCCTGAACCCAACCTCCACCTCCTCCCAGCGCCTGAAAAATCTGGGCAATAGGCAGCCGTTTCCCTTCCTAATTTGTTTTCCTCTGTCTCAATCTGTCCATTTGGCTCAGGAATGCAATTCTTGCGCTTCCTAACTCTTCCCGCACCTGCTTCAATTTGTTTTCCCTCTGGTGCTGCTGCTTTCAGGGAAGTAACATTGTTTCCTGATGGCTGCAAATCATCCTGTCAATTATTTTTAGCTGGATTCTGGACGAACCGTCCCCAAATATAGCGATATTCCCAACAAATGTTTTCCACGCTCCCGCCCATGCTGGGGGGTTACCGTAGAGCTGTGTTACAGGTATCTCCACTTGGCAAGTGTAGATGTAGCATCTAGATGGAGATGTTTCCAGGCAGTGTTTCTGGATGTCCACAGGCGCTGTCATGAGACGCATCCGTCGGGTGCCCTGGAGCTCCTTGTTTGATCTTCACATCTGGTCTAACCCACCTGTTGCTCATGAGGACTCACCTGAGCCTTTCAGCCACCAGCAGCTGGAGGGAAGGAGAACAATCTCTCTTCTCTGTGTTTTCCTCCTTTCCAGCATGCCCAGGTGTCCACCATTGTGAGCTCCACACTAGCAACATTCCCGGAGTCTAAAATGGTGGGCACGGAGGTTTTGGAAACATTTTCAAGATGGCCTCAGCAAGAAGGGCTGGCTCCCCTGTCACTCGGTTTTGCTGACAACCTCAGTGACACCAGAACCTCCACCCTTGGTCCTCGCAGAAGGTGAGCTCAGCAGCCGAGAGCATGAAGATAGTCCTGTGGTCACCTGCACCTCCAGAAAACTTGGATTCCTCCCCAAGAGCCCTGATGCTAGGGACTGCTGGATGGCCAAAAAACCCCTGCCTGCCTCTCGTTCTGTACCAACGCAAAGGAAATTCACTTTCAGCATCATGGGGGGGTGGCTATTGCAGAACAGCCTGGGTTTGTCCTGGCATGGTCAGTGCCAGTGTATGGTGAAGCCAACGTGACATCTCGCTGCAGAAGCAGGGTGAATGCAGCCCTGGGAGCCTGCTGTAGGGGTCACCCACCTATCCTGGTTTGAAGTAAAACAGAACCAACACCCACCCCAACCTGTGTGAAACACGCTGTGGTGCAGGGAAAGATCTTAAAATGACCAAGATGGTCATTCAAGGGCAAAAAAACAAAGTTGAGGGCAGTGGGTAATCCAGGAGCCCTTTTTTAGCAGTGCTACTTCCCAAGAGGAACCCATCCTAGGGAGGGTACCGGCATCGCAGCACACAGCAAACCCCTCTGGCTGCTGAGTCCACCGGTGGGATTTTTAGCAGAGGTCGACAGGACAATCCCATGGGTGAAAACATTTCCTGACCGATGGATGTCCTGCTTCAGTGACCACTGGGACAGGTGTGTACCCACTGCTGAGCAGCGGGGGAAAGCAGCAGTGAAGGAAAAGGAGGGCGATGAAGCACCCTGGTTTTTTTCCTCCTGGTTTGCACCAGCCCACGGGTGCCCACGAGGGTGGCTGGGGAGGGAAGAAGGTGCACATCTGTGCACACCTCCTGACAAGGAGCCTTCGTTATCAGAGCCTGGATTGATTTGGGGTTGGTTGGTGCAACACGTCGGCAAATGTTGGATTTCTGAGCAGAGTATTTGCCAGCGCCCTTGAGCTCTATTAACCATAGAATGGTTTGGGTTGGACCTTAAAGATCATCCAGTTCCAACCCCCCTGCCATGGGCAGGGACACCTCCCACCAGACCAGGTTGCTCAAAGTCCCATCCAGCCTGGCCTTCAGGACACATTTTGTGAGCGTGGGATGTACATAGAGGGGAAACAAGGCCAGACCCCCCCGCTGCTGCCGGCAGAGCCTTGCTGCCAGTTAATTGCTAGGTGCATAATTGTCAGCTTGAGACAAGAGTTACAAGATTTGATAACTGAAGTTAAAGATATAATTAACCTTCCTGACAGCCCAGATTTTGCTGAAACAGGTGAATGATGCAGCTGCTCCTGCCTGGTGGGGAGCCCCCCAGCACCCAGCTCCTCACCTGCAGGATGGGCACCTCCTTGCCTGGCTGGAGGTGCAAGCACCCTGTGATTTGCAGGGAAAAGAGGTTTTTCTGGGTAGCTGCTGCTGGTGCACTTGACTAAGGAGTTGGACCTGGTCCCAGAGTCCAGCAGCAATATGGGCTGCTGTCGCACTCGCCCCAGGGAGGGTTTCCAGCTCTGGCTCTGCTCTGAAGCCACCAGAGCATCCCTGGTGCAATGCTTGCCTGCTGGCATCCCTCGGGATGCAGGACTGGCACTGCAGGGAGCAGCTCCACTCCCCTGAGCCAAGGGGTTCCCCAGCACCCCCACTGCTCTCAGACTCTCATTTTCTCCATTGAGTTTCAGTACCCAGTCTCTCCCTGCCCTGCAGGATTTTGCACACTGACATCCCCTGTTAAACCACCTCTTCCCTTTCTGTTCCAAATTTAACACCCTGGGAAGCTGATTCTGCAGAAAAAAACAGAGGTCACACGGGGACAAGCCAGGAAGGGAGAAGATGGGGCCAGGCTGGATGGGGCTTTGATCAACCTGCTCTAGTGGGAGGTGGGGGGGGGGTTGGAACTCGATGATCTTTAAGGTCCCTTCCAACTCAAACGATTCTATGATTCTAAGATCCCTGGTGAGCAGGTACAAAGTCACCTGGCTGGGCACTGCCCTGGCTTGGGAGGGAGCCCAGCCAAGGGAAGAGGATGGTGCAAGCCCCACAGCCTGGAGGGATGTTTCATTTTGTGAAACGAACCCTTTTTTTTTTTTCACACAAAAGCCGCTCAGATGAGTTGCAAATAGATATTAGGAATCCATCACCAGGGCTCTTTCCCCCCCACCATGCCCTCGGGCCTCAGTTTCCCTCCTTGGTGTTTGCCCAGCAATTCCTGAGCAGGCGGGGAGAACGGCAGGCCCAGGCAGTGCTCCCGTTACTCATCTGATTATTTATTTAGAGCCTGATGATTTGATTGCACCGGGTTTGAATGCAGCCACTCCATCTCCTGGCTTTGCTTATGGACGTGGAGCCATGTCCCTCTGGAGCAGACAAAGGCTTTGCTGTTCTGCAGAAGGGAGAGCCTCCGTTATCTCTCTGCGAGCGCCTGCATGCAAATCTGGTGAAGAACAATCATTGAAAATCATGGATCATAGAAAACAGGACTGGAAGAGCCCCCAGGAGATCGGTTGGTTTATTCCTCTCCCTCCCTGGGGGAATCGCTTCTACCAGAGAGAAGCTGGGATAAAATATCCTAAAAATCCCAGTCATGCTCTCTGTGTTTTCTCTATTTACTGGGAAGGTTTTCTTAATGTGTCACACTGGGGGGAGGTGCTTTTGTGCTGCTGTCTTGGGGAATTGCAATGATGGTGGAAGTGCCCCAAGACAAACACTACTCCCCCTGCCTGGAGCCACAGGGCCAGCCCAGGGGCACCTGGGCAGGATGGAGTGTCCACTGGGGCTCCCAGCAACCACATGGTGTCTTGATCCATGATGCGAGGGTCTGGCAGCCTTGGAAAATCCCACCTGCACCCAGAGGGAGCCCATTCAGGTGCAGCCGGTCATGCTGTGATGGCCATGACCAGCCTGGAGGAGCCTGGGGGTGGGAGTGCTCTGTGGAGGATGCAGCTGAACCCAGGCTTACTCAGAGCCTCTCTGGTGTCCCCAAAGCTGTGCCCACAGGGCACCGTGGGGCTGGGAAGGAGTATGGTGCAGGCAGGGTGCCAGCTTGCCTGAGCTGGCATCATTGTTCTGCAGCCCCCCAGGAACCAGCCAGCATGAGCAGCACCACAGCTGGGTGAGTTTTGGGGATCTTTCAGGGGTGGGTGACCCCTTGGTGGTCACACTGGAGCCCCCCAGGGATGTTGGGTCTGTCCCTGCAGTGTGGGGCAGACCTTGGGGCTCTCCAGTTGCTTGAGCATGGCTACCTGGCTGCACACCCCATTGGGGTCTGGTGTGGGGAGAGGGACAGGGCTGCTTGAGGGGCTTGTCCTTTCCCAAGCAGTGCTTCAGTAGTGACAGGTAGCTCAGGTCTCTCTCTTTTGGGAATGCTTTATACACCCCAGGTTTCCACACTAAGCCAGCTGTAAAACCAAAAGATGTCCTGATGCTTTCTTAAGCAGAAGCATGGCACGCTCTGCTCACTCGAGATTTATGTGGCCCCAGGGGCACAGCGATGTTCTGCTGACTCACATCTTTCTCTTAAAATGAGAATAAAATGGCCAATCTGTTACCTTGGTGGCTGCAGAAAGAAAGAGAAAGGCTTTCTTAGCACCAGCTGGGAGCTCCCCCCTCACCAGGTGACCCCCCTTTGGTGGTTTATTCTGTGTAATACTCTGTAAAGTTTTCTGCAGTGACACCAGAGGCGCCTGGGGTGAGAAGGGGAGCAGGGACCAGGGCTGGCCCCACTGCCATGGGGTGCGTGCTCTCGTTGCGGGCACCAGTGGGCAACCTCCAGAAGCCTTTCCCCTCCATGCTCTCGCAGAAGAGCAGCAGGACATAGGTGGTGTCCAGCCTCATGGCATAGATGTGGCAGCTGGTTTGCTCCCTCACATCAGGCTTGTGCTGAGAAAGAGGGGGGGGAAATGTATTTAAAGGTGTCTCACAGCTCTCCTCTGGTGATTTCTTCCCTCTCCCCCTATTCCTCTCCATAGAGAGTTATTGATGTATTTTAACTTTTATACTCAAGTCCCCCACTGTGCAGAGGACTGGCACGCTCGTGACACCCGGGAAGCCAGTGCTGGAGCTGAACCCCAAGTCTCTGAGCAGTGCTGACAGTGAGCAGCATCGCACCCCCTCCATGGGTGTAAACCCTGCTGCTTCGGTGAATAGATTTGGGTTGGATTTTTTACCTTCTCCCCACATGTACGCCGTGACTGGGGCGTACTGGGCAGCTGGGACCCAGGTACCTGCTGGAGAGCCTGGCTGTGGCAGCGCAGATGAGGAGGCAGTAGTCAGGCAGCCCTGCCATCTGGGGAAACATAATGGATCAAGCATATGGACAATTAAAAATGCAATGACGGCGTTTACCGGGAGCTGTTTTCCCAGCTTATTTTAAACCCTGATTCCCGGTTGCCGCAGCCCCAGGGACCGCGAGGTCTTCCTCCCCTGCTCGTGGGGGTTCTGGTGTGTGGAGGCTTAACGGGGCATTTGCTCCATGATGGATGGGAGAGTTTAACAGCTGGATTTTGAGTTTACAGTCCTGCCTCTGCAGCAGGTTTGGGGGGCTGTGGATTTGAGCCTGCCTCCCCTCTCTGGCTGGCTCTGCATGTAGCAGGCCCTCCTCCTCCTCCTCTGACAGAGTGCAGCGTTTGCAGTGTGAAAATTTCAGCTTAGGCAAAATACTGATCACAACTTTGGCTTTCATCTTTTTTTTTAACTGTCTGTAGTAGACGGACAGTGTTTGTCCCTTATAGGAGCACCCTTTATAGGGAGATAACTGCTTGCTATATAATAATATATAATTAGCAACGATTATGCCATAATCTAGCCTAATTGACAGAGACTGGGGATGTTGTTCAGTGGACTGCTAGCAGAAGAATTAGAGCATCATTAACTGCAACATAACCCTGGCACAGGCTTCCCTTTTCTGCCTCCTGCGGCACATCAGAGTCTCCTCGTGCCTCAGTTTCCCCTCCTCTGAAATGCCAGTACATCCATATGAAGGGAGATATGGGGTGGGATTTTTCCTGCCATATCGCTCTCTACAACAACTACCTGAAGGGAAGTTGTAGAGGGGCAGGGATTGGTCTCTTCTCCCAAGTCACAAATGATAGGACAAGAGGAAATGGCCTCAATTTGTGCCAGGGGAGGGTCACATTGGATATTAGGAAAAAGTGTTACACTGAAAGGGTTATTAAGCATTGGAATGGGCTGCTTGGGGAACTGGTTGAGGTACCATCCCTGGAGGTTTTCAGAAGATGGGTTGACATGGTGCTTAGAGACATGGTTTATTAATGTGTGGGGGTTCTTTTGTATGGTTTTCTTTTGGGTGGTTTTTGGTGGATTTTTTTTTCTTTTTATCAGAGTTAGCTTGATGTTGGACTAGATGATCTTAAATGTCCCTTCCAACCTAGACGATTCTATATCAGCCCCTGTGCAGAAGGGTGTTTAAACAAATGCAGGAGGGCTCTCCAATGCTTGTGGTATCCTCTGCAACACGACCTCTGCCATGAGAGGGCTCATTCATTAGAATTAAAACCACTTTAAAAGTACCACAGCCATTTAAAGCAGCCAGGAAGACTCAGGGTTTCTGGTGTTCTTAGAGGAGCGAGGGTTTATCAGCTGGGGAACATGTTCTTTACCTCTTCTTTTCTTTTCTCTGTCCCCTCTTTGCTCCAGCCCCCAATTTCTGCTCTATTTTATGCTCCTGCCCTGTGGTGCGCTGACATACCCTGGGAGGAAAGTTCCTGGAGCCTACTTCAAATGGTCAGAGCTCCAAAAGACATCTCTGGCTGCTCCTTGCCTTAACATCTCTTAATCCGGGGCCAGCCTAGCAAACCCTCCGTATTACAGCTCTGCCAGGGAAGAAAATGAGATCTGAAAGTTTGGGTTCTTTGTGGAGAAAGCTTTGAAGAGCCTCTTAAAAGATAAAAAAAAATGGTGAGCCGCTGTGCACTCGCTTTTCTGAAGGACAGGGAGGGTCCTGTCTGCTCCTGTCTTCTTTCGCCCAAGTCATTTGTGGCAGGACAAAGCTCTCCTGAGCCATGACTGCTCATGGAGCAAGCTGTCACCTGGTGCCTTCCCACCCTGTATTCTCCAGGCACCAGCAGCAAAGGCAGGGGAGGAGAGCAGAAGATGTCAGCTGCAGGTCTCTATAGGTCTATTGGCTTTATCTATTCTTGCACTGAAAGAAATCTGTGGTCTGGGCTTAATCTGCTAAGAAAAAGGGGTGGGGGGGGAAAGAAAGAAGAACCTTTTCTCCAGGTTGGGTGCCTCCTTCATTTAATGTTTCCCCTGTAAAAAGAGAACCAGCTATTTCAAAGGCACCAAGACAGAGAAACCTAGTGCACGGGAGCCACCGCTCAGCCCTTTCATCCTCCCTTTTCATCTCAAAGGGTTTCCTCAGCATGAAGATGGGAGCTTGTGGAGAGTCCCTGCCTTTGTAATATGTCCCGTTGATACTCTGTGGCTGCTCTGCCCCACACAGTGAGTGTAACCCTCACAGTGCTGAGAACCAGCCACCCCTGGCCTCCTGATTTATCCATGATCTGCACAGCTCCAGTCTCCCACTGGCAGCGTCGCCCAGAGGAGGGAAGGAAGACCTGAGGAGCAGCAAACTGATTCAGTAGGTAACCTAGGGCATAAATAAACCCGGTTGTGCAGGTGAGATTGCTCCAAGGAGGGAATCTGGTCTTTATAATTAAAAACCAGATTACTGCTAGGTATCGAGTACTCTGTTGTCACATTCAGCATCACCCTTTGGGAAAATGAAGTCCTTTTGGGCCCATTGTTTTTTTATCGTTCTTTTTTTTTCCTCCTCCACCTTTCTCTCTGGCTTTGTCCTTAAAGCATTGCCTTGTTCTCTGCATTCTCTCCTGTGGGTCTCAAATCCAACCCACAGGAATCTTTTCCAGTTCCTCCAGAGTCAGTTTTATGCAAAGCTGAGCGTGTGACTCTTCAGCCCGAGTGTTGCTGCCCACTTTAACATCAAGATAGAAGAGCTGGACCCAGAACTATACACTTAGGCCCCTTTGAAAACAAGTTGGGCAAAACCATTAGCTGTTAAATAGA
Source organism: Scolopax mira (assembly GCA_004320125.1). Classification (NCBI taxonomy): domain Eukaryota; kingdom Metazoa; phylum Chordata; class Aves; order Charadriiformes; family Scolopacidae; genus Scolopax; species Scolopax mira. The sequence continues at coordinate 105,383 of BJBW01002823.1, forward strand.
GGAAATTTATAAGAGAGTTTTTCTCCTCATGCATAGTAACTTTACATCCCTGAAGTGAGTTCCCAAATGAAAAATATTTGGCGTGTACTGAGAATGAAGTAAAAACAAAAATTAAAAAAAAAAAATCTCTGCAATCTCTAAAGAGCTGAAGGTATTCAAAATACATTTTTTAAAAAAATATCTCTTCCTTGAAGGCTGCTCAGAAAAGGAACCCAGAGAGGGCATGGAAAAAGGCACCTTAAGAGCTGGGCCCCCGAGACCCAAACCACCCACGTATCTGCCAGTTTCTGTCTCGTGCTGTCTCCAAGACACCTGCCCTTCACCTTCCACTTTCTACAAATGAAATGTCTGTTCACCAGAGCATCACTGTTTTCAGAAAAGCCAGCTGTTTGGAGATACCTTCACAATGTGTACAGAAAAAAAACAAACCACAGCTGGCCCAAGCAAACAAGACGGGGTTTAGATGTTTTTAAAAGAACCCGAGATTATCTAATTAAATTTACAGAGTTCAACACCTCAGGTAAGTTTTGGGTGTTCCTTTAGCTTCTAGTGTCAACAGCAGAAAAAAAAGGATTTAGCAGGTCCACATAATGACAGTTTGGTCACGTGAAGATCTGAATAAAGACTAATTCATAGTTTTCCCACTGAAATATTTGTCCTTAAGTGACTCTTCTGAAACTGATCAAAAATGTTATATTAAGACTTCAGTTCCCGTGTCTGTGAATAGGCAGGTTTTACTCATCCCTGTATTTGGTTCTGTCTACACTGGTAATTCAGAAAAAGGTTTGTGGCCAGTCCACAGTGTATGCACACACAGACACAGTGAACAGAAGCACTTTATTACCCACCAGTAGAGGAACACTGTGCCTGTCACAGCTTTAATAATAGCTTCCAGAGAACAAGATGACTCGTGGCACTAAAGAAAGCAGAGCAAATATGAGTGGCAAGATTTCCAGTTTTTAATAACTAGAAGGAATTAAAGGAATAGTTTGTTGCTTAAATTTGTTCACACAATCATTCTGAACCATATTCCTTTTGGAGGAAAAAAAAAAAAAGCCTTTAAAAGGAGAGTTTTGCTTAAAATCTAATTTTATTTAGAAAATTCATTTCAAGGTTTTTTTCATGTTACAGTAAGAACGAGCACCACATTTAAATGATGAGTAAGGTATGGAGGTCTGAGGGTGCTGCTCATTAAACAGCAGAGGCATTAGATAGCACCTATACTCCAGGGCATTTCCATTTTCACCCCAGGGCTTTCAATAACGCCCACAATCGTGGGATGACTGCACCTATGGAATGGTGGCTACCAAGCTATTGAGACCCATTTTGCATCCAACTCTGAAAGGCAGCAAAGGGCAATCACCTGGCTTGGCAAAACAGCCAGCTCTTGCCACAGGCAGGGCCCAGCTGCAGCAGATGTGGCTGATTCAGGGTTAACTAGAGTTTGCAGCTATCCAGTAGGATACTGAATTCCCAGTATTCCCTACCAGCACAGCACGGAGATGCTCCTTTACGTGATTCAGCTGATGCCACCTGAAGATCCACATCAGGGATGGAGCTAATATGACAAAGGGGCAGAAGTGAGAAACAGGTGAGTGAGCAAGGATGGTTTTGTAGCAGGAAAACACAGAGCAGAGAAGAAGAAACTTTTCTCACAACAAGCCCACGAGGATTTCTACCAAGTCAGATTTACAGCACCATTTTCATCATTAGTAGTTCTTGTCTTCAGCAAGAAGTTCTTGTCTTCTGTTCGTGGAGTGGTGTCGAGTGAATCTCACTGTCAGCACTTCTGCACTCCCCTCACGATGGAGAGGGCTCCCGCTTCCACAGAGACGTAGGCATGTGAAGTCCTCCCTTAGGATCGAGCACGACAGCTCACTTTTTATGGCTCTGTACAAAAGCAGGGACGGTGAGCGTGCCAGCCTTGACTTCTGCTCGGATTTCAGGCTTGTGCTTTAATGAGAAGACAAGAGCTCGCACCATTCTGCGATACGGCGCGCTAATGAGACGGGAAGAGAGATGAAAAGCTTCTCGCTCAATATTTTCAGCCAGTGGGTGATCAATCTGAAAACAGCAAAGTATAAAATTAGATCTTTACATTTAATAAGGAGACCAACTGATTGAAATTGGAGTTTGGCGCTTCTCGGTGTTTCTTCATTAATCAGCTTAGATTCGAGGAAATCTACTTCCCATCACGAGTGTAACAGGAAGAGCAATTTAATTCCACCCTAGCAATTAAGGAACAAGACAACGTGGTCAGTAGCAAGGAACATATCCACGTCTCCAGCTGGGTGGCAGTACTTTGCCATCACAACAGGAAACTAATCTGCAACTGGCTTTGGGTATCAAGCTCAACTGCAATTATAAGCTACGTTGCACTGCCTCCATAAAGCTCCCTTTTTGATCTTGCTGATATAAAGGTACCTTGGATATATTTTAAACTTGATTCCAACAGCAACTCTAAGACATGCCAAATGCTTGGTAATCTCTGCCTGGTGCTATAAAGGGAAATGTGGGCTCTCTGTGTGTAGAAGGAGGTATAATTAAGAATGCAGAAAGGGATTTGCTAAATGTTAATTATGTAGTTATTGCTTCAACATGTGCCAAAACCTGTAATTTAGCACAGCTTAGGAAAAAAAAAAAATCCCCCACCCATGAAGAAATGGTTTTAATTTCACTTTTGCCTTTTGTGGTGGGGAATCTCCCATGCTTTTCATGCAGGAAATTCCAGCCTGACAAGCAGTATTTCTCCAAGTCCTCTGCCTACTCCTTTTTTTGCTACCCATCACTAAATTGCCCTTTTACTGGACAGCACTAGAAGCCCCTTGGATCCATTCAGCCCCACCTTCCTTTCTCCTTTTTGTCAGCCTCTCTGTCCCTGCCTCCCCTTTGCCAGACCTCTGTGGCTCCCCTGCCTATATATGCTGTTCACCTGCTGCTGTAAGCTCTACTTGTGCAAATAGTGGTAGCTGGAAGCTAGAAGGGTATTTTCCCTTGCTGTGCTTTCAGGCAAGTCCTGTTCAAAAGCAATTCTGCTTTACCCAAAACTACTCATTTTAGGGTGGTACAACAGCCTTTATGTCCCATAGGTCCAGGCTTTACTACCAGTCTTATCACTATGCACAGATCTGCTATCCATGAAGCAACCTTGACCCAGCTCACCTTGGGTCACCTTGGCAAAGGTGAGCTCCCACCTTTCTTCCTGCTCTTCTGTTCCCACAGCAAACTGTCCTTTTGCCCTGCCTCAGACCGGATGGACTGGAAGTTGGAGAGGTTGTTCTCGTAGCTAGCAAACACCTAAGCTTTGAAACTCTTGAGTGCTTATCACTTGACTTGCCATTTAAAGGATAATTAATGAATAAATTAAAAATGATAATTATTATGGCATTTCATAGACCAAGCAAACTAGTCATTAAGCCTTACAGCAAAGCCCTGTTCATTTACTTAAAGATACCTGAGGGATCTGGTATTTATCATCACTTTATATACTGTAAACCTTGCCTCTCTGTTTTTGCAATAGATTTAAATTTACAAATGTTTAATTACTTAAATACGAAACAACCAAAAGGTCCCAGTGTTGCTTTCACAGCTGTTAAGTCGTAGGAAAAACTTTATGTTATATTAACTTCCTCCTTCTGTTGCACAGTCCAACTGCAGCAGATTCACAACTGTTCTGTTGGCTGGTGATGTAAATGAGAGTAAATACACCTCACAATTAGCAGGGTTACTTGGTTAACAATTTAAAAAAAAATATCTAACTTGAAAACAAAGCTTCTTATAAACAGGGATGCACAGTGAATCATCAAAATAGGATCAGGTGATTTGTTCTCGTCCCCACTCCACAGGCAGGACCCCTGTAGCTCCGGCTGAAAGAAGTCTGTTTGACTTGTTCCTACAAGAAATATCTCCTTGAGCCAGAGACAAATGGATCTGAACACTACCTCTAGATCCAGGGCTTTACAAAGCAGCTTCCGTGCGTTCTTTCTGAAAGCCTCGGTCTTGGGATCACTCCTGACCTCTATGGAGGGCTTGTTTGAATGGTCTTTGATGAAAGTTCGCCACTGCGTGTAAATGTCCTTGGCGAGGCTGGCCACCGCGGGGTCGGAATGTCTGCGCATCCGATTCACAGTGTGACCTGGAAAACAGCAGCAGCTCCTTCAGGGTTGGCAGGTAGATAGATAAAACAGAGCAGACCCCGGCCAAATCACACTGGTGCTAAGCAGCCACACGCGTTTTTAACTCGGGCGGTGTCAGCAACACAACCAGAGTATTGATACAAATATATAGTTTGTATTAGAACTTGCTTGGGGCCAGTTCTTAATATATTAAAACATATAAAATTTAATATTAAACCCAATTCCTGATAATTATCTTTTTTCAGTGGTGCCCAGAGATAGGACAAGAGGAAATGGGCACAAACTTAAACGTAAGAAGTTCCACCTAAACATGAGGAGGAACTTCTTGACTTTGAGGGTGGCAGAGCCCTGGAACAGGCTTCCCAGAGAGGTGGTGGAGTCTCCTTCTCTGGAGACATTCAAAACCTGCTTGGAGATGTTCCTGTGCAACCTGCTCTAGGTGGACCTGCTTTGGCAGGTGCGTTGGTTTAGATGCTCTAGAGGTCCCTTTCAACCCCAAATCATTCTGTGATTCTGTGTAATTAAGCCTGAAGTTCTCACTTCTTGACTTCTGCAGTGATTTTTTTTTGTCTGAGCAATTAGCAAGGAATTGACCTATATGTATGAAAATTACTTTTCCAAGTCACCAAGGTGTGATTACCTAATGTAATAGAGGGCTACATTAACTTTCTACACAGACACGAGATCTGGTGAAAGATTTGGCCTACAAAGGATGGTGGGTTTGAACTCAAAAGCAATGTGGCTGGTGACGTCTATAGTATTTTAACACACAAACACCACGGTGACTCCAAGCAGAATCTTTCCAATCAACGGGACCTGCAAGTGCAAAGGAGCCTTTCCTCTAAGAGGAGACAAAGAGGACCTTCTTCCAGTGAGGTATGTGTGTCTGACCACTAGTGCTGCTGGCCAGGAGATGTCACTGTTAGGCTTCGGTGGCTCTTCCAGCCTCGCTGCGTTCAGGCAGGCACGGCAAGGGGGTGAAATCTTGGGAAAAGACTGAAAAAGCTTAGCACTGCAAATGAAATGACAATGTAAGGGAAAAGGGGCAGATCTCATTGCCTTTTCTAAGGCAAGGAAGGGTCTTTTAATAGAGATCCAGCTGCTGCAGTGGCAAACTAAGGCCAGCACAAGAGTCTCTCGCACCAGGATGCTCTCCATAGACAGGAAAAGCAGGGACCATGTGGTCTGCTTGTCCCTCCCCCACGTCCTATGGAAAGGATGTATCACTGGCATGGAGCTGCCCCTCTGCTTGGGGATTTCTCAGCGGGAGGATGCAGTAAGCAGTTCTGGGGCCATCCGTAGAGAATTTCTCGCATATTGAGAGCATTCAGCCAGGTCAAATGGGTGAGCCGTGTCTCAGATGGCAAGAGAGCACTCTGCTGTGCCCCTGAGAAATAGCAGGAGGAATAAAACACACAGATACCCAAGAAGAGCTCTTCAAAAATTTGACCACAGAAGGGGCGAGGCAATATTTGGAAATAAGCAGTCAATCAAGGAGGAATTAAGAGGAGAGCTGACTTTTTAAGGACAAGCTCTGAAAACTGCAGGCTGGATATTAACACCTTTTTATTGACAGCTATGCTTGTTTCTTAAAAACTTTGCAAGCTACTCTCTTTTGTATTGACAAGCCAAACAGACACAAGGCAACCTAATAGTCCCAGTCTAAATCACAAAAGATGTACCTATTTTTGTTGAAAGTAATACTTCCTTGGAAGGTATTTTCTTCTTCAGCTCTTCCAAAGCTTCAATCAGATTCTCTTTTGGTTGCCCAGGAAGCTCAAGCATAGACTTCCACCGTTTTATGTCTTCCACAACCACAACTCTCTGGAAAATAGAAAAGCCATTAGGCAAGTGGAATATTCTTATTATAAATAAGGACACTAGCTTCATCTCAGCTAATGGGGATGTTATCAACACATGAATTATTGATTATGGTATGCACCAGAGCACAGAACACATGATGGCCTGGAATGATGGGTACTTGCTTGAGATTAGCAGCCTACTGCAAATCAAGACTGAAATAACTAGAAAGCAAAGCAAGATGCTTCATCTTAGTCTGACAAACTGAGGGCACTGTAACAGCAAATGCCTGCTGGAAGGGAACTGATTTGAATTTAAGGATCTATTGTATAAATGTCTCTTAATAGAAAAAGGGATTAAGCAGGAGCCAGCTTATTATCTTTAGCAGCCTGGCAGAACCTGAATCCTGCTCAGATTTGCTTTAAATTTAAAAATTTAGATTAGGGCACCTGAACACAAACTCAAGTACACTAGACATTTGCAATGGTTTTTGCCCCATGTTTGCCTGACAGAACAGGCTGCAAACAGTGCAACCCTCATCTTTTGGATGTGAGGCATCATATAAAGATTCAACAATGGTCAGACAGTTGGGGTGCTTTTTGTACCAGTCTCTTGTGTGGGAGACTGAAGGGCTCTCCTTGCTGGGGAGAGAAGAAAGCCAGCTGGGAGCATTAAAGCTGGAGCTGTCACCTGGCTATACTCCAACTGTGTGGAGTACATGACCCTATGCCACACCAAACGGGCAGGAAGGAGCCAAGTTGTAACCTATCTTGGTTTAGGAAGCCCCTGTCAATGCAGTAGAGCCCTCTGCTCCTTTTTAACTTGGCTCCCCTGCTCTCTGTGAGGATGCCACCTCAACATTGAAGAGATTTCAGTAAAGAATTGGAACCGGAGGTGAATCCCTAGGTGGGCACAGGGCAACTGCTGGGAAGGCATGCTTCACACCTTCCCCATCTTCCCTGATCATAAAAGACATCAGTTTGGGATTAGTTCACAAAGTGTTCCTCCTGCTGTCACCCCACACTGCTCAGCTCCATACAGAGGCAGGATCACAGAATCACATGGGGTTGGAAGGGACCTCTGGAGATCATCTACTCCAACTCCCCTGCCAAAGCAGGTCCACCCAGAGCAGTTGCACAGGAACGTGTCCAGGCGGGTTTTGAATGTCTCCAGAGAAGGAGACTCCACCACCTCTCTGGGTAGCCTCTTCCAGGGCTCTGCCAGCCTCAAAATAAAGACGTTCCTCCTCATGTTTAGGTGGAACTTCTTATGTTCAAGTTTGTGCCCATTTCCTCTTGTCCTGTCCCTGCACCACCTAAAAAGGACTGGTCCCATCCTCCTGACACCCTCTCTGTAAGTATTTATAAGCATGGTGGCCTGACGAAGGCCTCACTCGCCGCCTTCTGCCCGAGGCGCCTCAGGGCCCGCCTGGCTCCTCCCGGAGGGCTCCCGCCGCCCTGGCACACAGCCTCTGAGGAGCAGCACGGTCCTGCCCCGGCGCAAGGCCTCACCCCGTGCCCTCGACGGCAACGGGCCTTGCAGTAGCACCCGGTGCCGCGGGTTCAAATCCCCCCCTCAGGCCCTGGCGGCCGAAGTGAGGCGTGCCACCCCTCCCGCTCCCCACCATCCCCCAGTGCCGGTGACCTGCCTTAAGGGACTCGAGGGTGGCCTGCCGGTAGGCGCGGGGGGCCGAGCCGGGCCGGCGGGGGCTATCTGGGCCGCGAGCCCTCCGCACGACGAACCGGTCCATCCTCCCAGAAGCCGTTGCCCTGCCTTTTCCGCCTGTAGTTCCCGCCGTAGGCGAAGCCCAATGGGGTAGCCCGGGCGGCCCCGCGGTGTGGACTACATCTCCCAGCAGGCGTCGCGCAGGGGAGGAAAGGGGGTTTAATCTCGCGAGAGTTTACCTCCGTCAGTGGGGGGTCTGTGGGAGGAGGAAGATGGCGGCGCGGCGGGGCGGCGGCCTCCTCTGCTTACCTCTCGCCCTGGTGCTGCTGGTGGGTGGCGGCAGCAGCGCTCGGGCTGCTGAGTCGTTGCCCGCCGCCTCGTCCGAGGCCTTTGACTCCGTGCTGGGCAACACGGCGTCGTGTCACCACGCCTGCCAGCTGACCTACTCCCTGCACACCTACCCCAAGGTACAGGTGGGCCTTGCCTCACGGCTCCCGGTGGGGCGGGCCTCTTCCCGCTCCCCTTCTCCCTTCCCCCGCAGCCCTGCTGAGGGCTGGCGGGCAGCACGGCCTCGGCCTCCCCATCTCCCGGCCTGTCGCTTGCCCTTCTCCTCCCCCCGCCCCTTTCTTCCCGCAATCCCTTCTGGCGCTCCAGAGTGACAGGACGAACCTGGGGTGTTCTCGAGCAGGAGCCCTTGTCGAGGCTTGTCCCCGTCCGTGTTAGAGGTGTATTTAGGTAAACATAAACATGGAGGAAGCTGATGTTGGCAGTGCTTGGGAGCAGTCGGCAGCCTGCTGCTGGCCTTCTGTGGCGTTTCTCATCTGGCTTAAGTTTTTCTTCCCCTCAAAGTGCGGAATGCGGTGGTTTCTCTAAAGATAGATATTTAATTTTGAAAATAGATGCTTTGGCTGCAGCTTGCCAAAGAAATGCTGCTTTCAAAGTATAGATTTCTTAGTGCTGGGTAGTTTGGGGGGATTTAGTGGCTTTTTTTCCCCTCCTGTTCCTAAAGAGGCAGCTGTAATTTGGCTTGGGCTGCTCCATATTTCTGGGTACTAAAAAAATGCTGTGTCCATGACAGGCCAAAGACCATGATTCAGGGCGCTAGTGTGGCACTTGGATATTGAAAGATGAGGCATAAGCAATGATAAATGGGTAGCTTGTCAGAACCCTTAACCTGTGTTTTGTTTCGCTTGCACAGAATTTTTCTCACCTCATGATAAAGTACAAAAATAGTGTATAATGGAAATATAATTTCCTGTTGAAGAGTTTGCTGTTGGTTCGGTGCTGTGTAAACCTTTAACTGCTGGTTTGAATTTGGAAAATCTGTTGCCAAAAATCTTGTCTTTCCTGGTTCTTGGCAATACATTTCATTATTGGCTGCAGCTGTGTGGCAGGTTGAACTCTAAATGATGGGAGCTATTGCCCCATCTTTGAAATTTTACACAAGGGCAGTGGACAAATGGAAGCAGTGACAATGTTAGGTAATAGGGCTTTGTCTTTTTCAGGTGAAAAAGCAGATTTTGCGGCTGTAGCTGATACTTCCCACAGAGAGAAGTAACAGGGAGTTGTGTGGAATAAAAGCAAGCTTGCATCTGTGTTTATGGCATGTTTTGATACTTTTTTGTGATGATAGTGAAGAGAAATAGCTAAGCCTGAGAAATTAGGACTAAATGTTATGCTAATATATTTCCTTACTGGTTTGGCTAAATGCTTGTGTTTCTGTTAAAGGATTCAAGTTCAGGGAAAGCTGATATTCTGTGATTTTTATTGTGCTTTTAAATTCTTTGTTCTGTGGTGTTGGAGCTGTCAAATAACACGCCTGTCTCTTCCTTTATATTTAGTCTTTGTTCCATTTGTCACAAAACTACCAGTTGAATTGAAGGAAATTGTTTTAATTGTCAGTGGAAAGTAAGACATGCTTTATTGAGACTTGTATGAAAGACTGCTGTAGAAATTTGTCTGCTAAAGCAAATTCTGTTTGGATATCAAATTACAAATATATTTTCTGCAGCAGCATAACTGTCTTAGCCACGGTGCCAGTGTTGTTAGAGTTGAGTTTTAATTTACATTTACAGTCTTCTACTTTAAAGCATGTGAATTCATTCTCTCAGAGGCAAACAATGGGCAGTTTGTTTACAGTAGGTTACACAGAAGGTGTGGTATGTTTGGCTTTTGTTAAATTAATTCAGAGTCCATTTTTCACTTGTATAGCAACTAGTGCAGCCATTTGAGTGGCTATGTGTTTAGTGGTTTTGATGGGCCTGATTCATGATGGGGTGGGATTGTAAGTGGGACAGCTCACGTAATAGAGGCTGTCTTTAGCTCTGCAACATGGAGGTCACTGTACGTGGGTGGAAAGTGCACGTCCATCCCTGTGGTATTGTGAACAGAAGAAATACTAGGTGTAGGTTTTCTATATTTGCCTAAGTTTAGTAGTTGCAGTAAGGAATCACAGAATGGTTTGGGTTGGAAGGGACCTTAAAGACCACCTAGTTCCAACCCCCCTGCCATGGGCATGGACACCTCTCACGAGAGCAGGTTGCTCAAAGCCTCATCCAACCTGGCCTTGAACCCCTCCAGGGATGCAGCATCCACAGCTTCCCTGGGCAACCTGTTCCAGTGTCTCACCACCCCAACAGAAAATAATTTCTTCCTAATATCTAATCTAAATCTTCCTTCTTTGGGTTTCAACCCCTCATCCTATCCCTCCATTCCCTGATAAAGAGTCCCTCCCCATCTCTCCTGTATCCCATTTAGGTACTGGAAGGGGCTATAAGGTCTCCCCCAGAGCCTTCTCTTCTCCAGGCTGAACAGCCCCAACTCTCTCAGTCTGTCTTCATAGGAGAGGTGCTACAGCCTTCTGCCATCTTCATGGCCTCCACCAGACTTGCTCCAACAGGTCCATGTCCTCCTTATGTTGAGGGCCCTGGAGCTGGACACAGTACTGCAGGTGGGGTCTCACCAGAGCAGAGGGGCTGAACCACCTCTTTTGGCCTCCTGGCCACACTTCTTTTGATGCAGCCCAGGATGCTGTTGACTTTCTGTGCTGTGAGAGCACATTGCCAGCTCATGCTGGCATCAACCAACACCCCCAAGTCCTCTTCAGGGCTGCTCTCAATCCAACCAGTGCCCAACCTGTGTTTGTGCTTGGGATTGCCCTGACCCAGGTGCAGGTGCTTCCCTCCAGTGTGTCGATCGCTCCACACAGCTTGGTGTTATCAGCAAACTTGCTGAGGGTGCACTCAATCCCACCATCTGTGTCTCCAATAAAGATGTTAAACAGCACTGGTCCCAGTACCAACCCCTGAGGAACACCACTTGTCACTGGTCTCCGCTTGGATATTGAACCATTGACCACAACTCTGAGTGTGACCATCCAGCTTGTCCTTGTCCACTGAGTGGTCTATCTGTCAAATCCATGTCTCTCCAATTTAGAGGAAGAACTTTTCCACTTCTGTTCAATATAATACATAGAAACGTGTGTTTGTGGAACTGGTTTGGCAAGTTACAGGTACCCTGTTTAACTGCTTTACTGCATCAGAAGATAATCTCTTATTTTGACAATTCTGTTGTAGTTCTGAGTAGAGTCTGGTAGATACATTGTAGTACAGTGTCAGAAATAGTTGTGCCTTTTGTTGGTTTTTTTTTGTTCTCTCCTGTTAGGTTCTGTTAAATAAATTCTGAAATGGAAACCTATCTACTCTTTGTAGAGTTAAATGTCACTAAATCTTTTATAGCCATATCTCTTATTTTTAAAAGCAATGCTTAGTAAAAAAAAATTGCAGTGCAGCTTTGCTTGTGAGTTGTAGGACTGGAATTACAAAATAGAATTCACTGTTTCAGGTCTGTCCCACTACAGAATAAAGAGTTCTGTTAGAAAAAAATCAACGGTGTTACTGTGTTGTAATTGCTGCTACAGCATGAAAAGATTGGTTTTATTTCAGATGATCTGGAGTATCATGTTAAGTAGTTGGCTTTTAGGTCTAGCAGAGGGAAGGAGGATGGTGTTCTGGTGGGTGGCTTTATATAGCACTTCCAAAAAAAAAAAAAATTGTTTGTTTTCTGACAATTTATTCTTGAATGGAGGGATGCAAGCCTTTTTCTTGTGCCTTCCCAGGAAGAGGAACTGTACGCGTGCCAGCGAGGCTGCAGACTGTTTTCCATTTGTCAGTTTGTGGACGATGGCATCGATTTGAATCGAACCAAACTGGAATGCGACTCTGGTAAGACTCCAGTGCTCCTTCAATGTCCTTTAACGTGGAGACATAACACAGAGGAGAGCAGGAAGGTCTGAAAGGGTGTCGTTAAATAGGTGGGATTACTTCAGTTGCTTTTTGGTTTTGCTTAACAACTTCTTAGAGTTTATATACAAGATATGAAAAAAAAAAAATGTAGGGAAAAGTTTCTGTTCTCTGCAAGTTTCTCCTTACCTGATCCTTAGTGTTATTTTCCTGAATTTCTTAAGTATCATCAGGCTTTGTAAATAAATTAGATAATTCATTTTACAATAAACACTTTGTCATAGAAAACACCAAATGGCTGGGGAAAAAAATCCATTCAAATTCACACTTTTCCTTTAATAATTCCATGTGACAAGCAGTGCCATTTACAGTTCCTGAGGAACTTGTATACACAAGTGAATTGTTCAGAGAAAGTAAGAACATAAATCTTAATGTGCTCTGTGCCTTGTAACTTGTGGTCTAGGCTACATCCTGAGGCTTACTTGCAGCTAAACTCTCGGGAATGAGGTACATGTTTTGTTTGAAATAGGTCATTAAATACTTGTGACTAATTCTCTCAGATTATCTGTGTTAGAGCAAAAATTTCACAGTGAAGATGAATATTATTTTAGGCC
>BJBW01002824.1:0-37578 GCA_004320125.1 Scolopax mira
TAATCCATATTCCCTTCTAGAGATGCTAGCCTTGTACTTCCCATGTTTCCTTTTATCTGGCACATTAGCTGCCATATCATCCTGTTTTTACCACCAGTTCTCCAGACAATTAACCACGAATGTTTCGCTTACTTCTTTGTGAATTAAACACAACATTAGATGGTTTATCGTGTCTTGTGCAACTCTGTACTACATCACTGCTGGGATTTTCCTGAAGAGCATCTGAGCAGTGTTATCTTATTAGTTTCAGCCTTACATGTCAAAGGAAAAGCTTTAAAGAAAGTCTTCAGAAGATTTTACCACTGTTTATGGAAACAGAGCAGAATGGGCTCAAACAAGTTCAGCAAATAACTGATAGAACAACAAAGAGCAACAATAATGAATCAAACAAATGTCTATGTTAATTGATTCTGCCAAGAGCCTTTTCATTAATAACAGGTCATTCTTCTAGAGTATGTCAATAAGTATATGCAATATATAGCCTTCAAGAAAGAGCAATCACTTCTTCTAAGCAGCAGATCGTTCTAATGATCACTTGTTTGCTTAAACATTTTGATAAAATGCCCCACCACTGAAACAGGAATAATGCCTCTTCATTTCACTCCGTCTTACCTTCTCTGCCTAACATTAAGCTGCAGGGCCAGTCTGTGGTGCTCTCTGGAGTGTGCTCCACGGTCACTAACATCCACGAGGCTGGCCAATTCTCATGAAAACCATGGGATACAAAAGGGGGAAAAGAAGGAAGAGGAGGACTGAAGTGTGCCTCTAACTTGATCGGGACACACGCTTAAATCCAGAGTCAGGCAAGTGTTTCTGGGTGCCAGATTGGAGCCCAGCTCTAGCTGCCTAGAGTTGACTGGTGTGAATGCACTATCTGCTTTTCTCACTGAGCTTTCGAAAGGATTAGATAGTTACTATTTTAAAAGATTTAAAAGGTTAAAAAGTTGCAAAAGATTTGCAAAGTGACCTTGCAAGTTTCAGTTGTTTACAAACCTTACTTAATGAAGTCGATTTGTTTATATTTACAGGTGTGACAAAGCTATACTTCAGCCTTCAGAAATTAAGATGCATATTATATTTGTCCCCTCAGATATTTTAAATCTATAATACTACTACACACATAAAAAAATACTTAAACAGAACTTCAGTTTCTGGTCAAAATCTAATTTCATACCCAACTTTTTTATTTGCTTTTGCTGGTACTATAGTGGAATCAATACATCCATAGATTGAGTAGCCCCACAGTCTGAAGTTAAATGGAAAAAAAAATATATATGCAGATTTTAATTTATTTAATCACAAGTAAAATCCAGTGTAATTTACTGGATTTGTACTGGAACTGTACACATTACCTTAATCATCAACAGAAGGCAAAAATCTATTCAACAAATGTTTCAAAAAAGCACTCAAAATGTTGATTTCAATGTGCTGATTAAAGCCGGAGCAAACCACTAAGCAAATAAAACTACTGAACCTTTGTTATTGATAGAGAGCACTCAGACAGACCCAGGTTCCAGTAGCATACTAAACAGGTTACTGGAACTCCAACCAACAAAACTCACCACTGGTGTCAATTTAATTTTCAGAATTTTATACAAGATGGAAACTTCTATTATTTCTCAAAGAGGCATAAATGAGCTATCACGCAGGTTTTTTTCTCCAGCATTTTCTTCCCTAGGTTCTGTTAGTTATTTCACAAAATTGTATATGTAACAAAAAGTCCTTACAATTAAAATCCTCGATGGATGCTACATGTATAGATCCCATCGGAGATGATGGATCAGAGATCAGAGAAGGAGAGACTTTCAGTTCTTTCTCATTTAAGCAACAGAGCTATAATAGGAGATGTGCTCTTTTGAGGCTGCATTTCATACATAACATTGCTATATAAACTGCTTTAAGATAAAATAATAGTTACTGTTCAGTCAGATCAATTTTCCAATATAATTCACTTTCCAATATAATTAATGTAGCAAATGTTGTCCAGGCTATCATCACCTCTTCAAACATGCTCACTGAAGGCAGAGCTTCAAAATCAATGCAAATGCTTTTCCAACATGAGCTGCTTGGCCATGGCCAGAACAAGTAGTGTGGGCCAACTGGAAGCAGATATGTAAGAATAAACAGCTGGCGAAGAAGATCTGCTGTTCATGTTTCACACATTTCCACAACAAATCCTTCCTCTTTTCAGCTAATAAATCTGGAAAAATCCCACTAAGTACTACTAAAGAAATGATACTTTAATTTACAGATCCGTGTTACTGCAACCTTCTTTAAACTTCAATTGGTTAGAAAGATTCTTTTGAACAAATGAGTAGTTTCTAAAATATTTATGTGAGAGTTTCCTAACATAAATGGGCTGATTTATTATAGTGGATAAAAATGAGTTACAAATTAGGAGGAACCAGAACCCCCCAAAGAAGTGATATTTTTGTGGAATTCTGAGAGGACACGGCCAGTCTGAAAAATGGCCTTTAACAAAACTAAAAGAACACTGAGAAGTGCTACTTCCATCCAGCCAACCACGTTGACAGCGTGTATGTGTCAGCAATTATGACAAAATACATGCAGAGGACAAAAGATTAATTTTGCCACCCTGTCAGCAGCAAAACAGGCAGATCAACTTTCTGGATATTTACAAAAGAATGAAAGACCACAACTTTAATGACTCGGGTTTGGTGTATGACACCACAACTGTCTTTAGACCCCTCCATGAGAAAACAAAGTATATTGGTTTTTTTAAAGTTCGAATGGAGAAACCCCTACAAGAAGATGTAGGATTCACGGTTCACATGAAGCTTTACTCTCTAACTGCATTCCATTCTTCTTAAGAAGAAAAGCATCGCCTTTTTTAAGGATAGTTTTAACTTTTTTTTTTTTATATACTTATCAGACAAACATCTGGAATTGACATACCACTATTCCAGCTGAAAACAAAGTAGAATTTTATTTAAATTGAAATTAGGTCTCAAATGCAAGAAAATATTAAATTAAATTAAACTATGAATGCATTTATAATAATTTATACTCTTATATAGTACTTGAGCCTTAAAAACATAGGTTATTTTTCTGAACTCTAAATACAAATTTTAGACAGATGCAGTGTAACGGGGAGAAAGTTACACTAACACAGTTCAAGTGGTGGGAGATACTGTTTTAAACACAAATTAAAAGGCTTGTATCTTTATACACTGCATACTGAAATTTTCAAAACCATCAGTTCTTTAAGTTTTGAAGTGACCAAAGTTTTAAGAAAAGCTACCTATTTCTTTAAGTTTTTAGTAGCAAGTGTATCATGTGACCATGACGCAGTCAGTATTTATTCTGATATAGAAAGTGTTTACATTTCATATACGGAAATATCAAAATTTTGAGATCTGAAGATGCTTATTTGTTGCCGTTTGTGCACTAAATTGGTTTCATTCCAAGAGGTACCCAATGTTACTCTTTTCCATACTTTATTTGTGATTTGAAATATTATTTAAAATTATGCCAGATATTTGCCATTGGTGCCTCAGGAATAATAACTTACTAACGTGCCCGTATTCAGTATTAGCTTAAATGATCATATTTAATAGCTGCAACATTCGAGCGATGCGGCCTTTAGAACATCATCTTAGATCCAAAGAAAGAAGGAAGAAGGAAGAAAACCCATAAACAATTAATCTGTCGTTTCATGGCTGTTCCCCACTGCAGCATCTACAGGTGCCCTAACAAACTTCAACATTTCCAAATTAGCTGCTGATAGCCCAACTCACAGCCCTAGGGGCTCACAGGCTGCTCCAGTTGCCATCATCCTCCCTTGCCCCCCCCTCACATGGCTCTATGTACATTTGCTTTTTTGTTGATTACCATTCCTACTTTCAGCTTTTTTTTCTTACATAATTGCTTCCAAGTTTCTCTAAGTTAGCCATCTTCCAAATTCTCCTCACAAGATCTAATTGGGCTGCATTTTCTTGAAGCTAAAGCTCGCTGTGGTACTTCTGCCAGCGTTTCAAATCTCTCTGAAGACCTTGTATCAGTTTTTTAAACTTTCATGTATTTCTATCGCCTCACAATTTAGAATCACATGCTAATTGTATTAGCATGTTGCTGACACTCTCTCTCAGATCATTAATAAAGATGTTAAAAATGACTGGTTCTTGCAGTGATCCCTGTGGTACCCTCAAGACAACCTTTGTTTGTAGTCTTTCAGCCAGCTTTTAATCCACATGACAATGCTCTTATCCAAGCCAATTTAAATTAATTTTGCAAGTAAGGCTTAGCAAGACCACAGCCAACCTTTTGCAAAAATCCAAAATTACTACATTGATTCCTTCCCCCACTCCCTCCTTCCAATTTTGTAGGTTTTTTAATCAATTAGAAAAGTAAGCTTTATTTGCCAAATGAATTGATAAGTATATCTTATGTGTTTGTTGTATCATATACTTGAAATATTGTATACAGTTCTTTATATTACATCTGGCAGTATTTTAGATTTCCTTCATGGCTTGTGGTATTTCAAAGGTAATAGGCAACGTTGTAGCAGAGGCTACTACCTTTATAAGTATTGATCTGGTGACTAACAAATGATAAGGAATATAACCTTATACTCTACACAGAAAGTAAAAATAGGTTTATCTTTAAACAAATCCATATGGCCATTGGTAGGATTTCAGCATGTTCTAAGTTGTCGGATAGACATTTCTATAAAACTACAGTATGCTACAGCCTCAAATTTTTACTCATATTTATTGGCCAAATCAAGCTGTTTCTAACATAGATAAGATCCAGCCTTCACCACAGAAATCCTAAAGGTAAATATCTAAAGTAAATATATCAATTGTTGAGTAAATAGTAAATAAGGAACAAATACAAGTACGTAAATACATACATCTTCCTGTGGAACTGTATGCATACCTGAAGACATTTTCAAGACAATATTTAATTTCTTGCTTTTTATCAATAATTATTTTACAGGATTTTAACTTATTTATTGCCTAATTATAAGTGGTTTTTGTCAATTTCCTTTGTTACAGAGTCCTACTTAAAATTGATTTCAGTATCCCAGGCAACTGATCTTTCATACTTGGTAACAGGCATAGGATTGTGTCTGTTTCTAGATCTATGGCTGTAAAATGAATCTCTAAAGATTTTTAGTTTACTTCACCTCATTGTCTTCTTTACAAAATACACTTCTTCATCTAAAAAATAACAATGATAAAACAGTTTCATAATTTATCAACTTCTTCAATAATACAAGAATAAGAATTTTAATATTCTGATGTGCACTAGACTCCTTATTTCTAAAATTCTTCAAAAATAAATTCCTAAACTTTGATGTCCTTATATTATCAAATGATACAAAATCACTCTAAATTTTGATCAGTGCAAATAGATGCCTTCAGTAGTTTCAAACTCTTTAATTTTATAAAGGATTCTAAGAACAGCTGCAAGAATCAAGACTAAAAATTCCATTTTGCAATGATGAGCCATATAGTTTTAATAATATTCACCTTAATAAAGTGAAGGACAAATATGATGTCAATACCTGTAAGAATCTCTCTATAAGAATTGTAACAGAATGTTGGACATGAAATACATCTCCTTTTAATTAAAAGCAACATGTTTTCCTCCTCTACGAGGAGGAAGCTAGTGGGTTTTTTACTGCTGCATAGTACTGTGGAAGTTAGAGAGGTATGAGTAGACATAATATGGAAATGTTTAATTTTTTGTTATTGGAGTCAACATAAATTTCAAGATTTCAAGGTTAATCCATATTTACTTTGATAAGGTGCCTTTGCTGGATAATTTTTTGAAGAGGCATGAGCATTCTTAAAGAGGGATGCCACTTACTACAAATATTCTTGTTTTAAAATCTCTGCTAAGGTTCTTCTCAAATGATCTGCAGATCATTTATATTTCTGGGTAAAGCAGATAAAGAGAAACCATTAAAATTATTGCAAAAATTTATAGTTAAAATACATTTGCAATGGTAATAGTTTTGTTCTCATATTTAACAATTTTTCTTAGTGCTTTTATATCCACTCATATTTGAATATATACATTTTCCATTACATATCCCTATCTAGAATATTTTTATTTCAGTGCTTTATGGAAATCCAATTTTATTTTTTTTTTCCCTGCTCCCTCTACTCTCTCTTCCTCCTGCAGTGCTTCGTCATAGCCTGTTCCAAGCCTACATTGCTCGATAGTGCCAAGCTCTACTTTGTCTTCATGATCTTGCACAAATACAGGCAGGTTAAATGGATAGGTGGGATCTGTAAGGAAGAGATGAAATCAGCAGCAAGGGACTAGCAGCATGATACCGAAGGAAGGGCAATCCTCCTGGTCTTGTTGTGGGCCTGATGGCTGTGCTACACCTAAAAGAAGGAACTTGTGTGGGCTGAGAGGTGAGAAGAACAGGATATTCTCGATCTTGGAGATTTTTGTTCTCCGTGACTACAGACACATGCATCTTTCCCACTCACATAAGTGGAGGAAACAAGTAGCCCCCCTTTTTTGTTCTCCTTGATTCTGATGAGTCAGAAGCACATATGCAGAACTTCCTTCCCTCTAACAAAAATAAGGAGTTCAAAGCCCTTGATTTCAAAAGTTCCTTTCACTCTTTCTTCCTTGGGTTATTCTGTACCAAGTATATTCTTGTACACTCTTAAAAGCAAATATTCCATGATAGAATGTATTACCTGTCGCTCACACTCAATAAGCATTTTTACATAGATTTTATATTCAAATTTCAGGGATTTTTGTTGAGCAATTTATGTAGGTACAAGCTCCTTAAAGTGTCCTTTGGGCACATCTGTCTTCCCAATTTCATCATTTGAAGTGAATATAATACCAGTGTCCCCAGGTAAAAGTCATGATGCAATTCTATCAGACAGTTGCTGTACTTTGCGCAGTGTGGGTGTGAGAGCTAATTTTGTCCTTAGATTCAGAGGCTTCATTAACAGTCTTAACACATTCACTGCAGCTTTCTAAATCCTTTCAGGCCTTAACACTTAAGCTACTGCGAAAAAAAAAAAAGTTCATAGACAGAAAAAGCTATTTCTCTAACCCAAATAAAACAGTCTTTTAGATAATGCTAAATGCCACATTACAGTAATGTCATCCTAGTGAAATGAAATTTATGAAAAATTCATTATAGTTACTAAAGGCTGTAAAACACTATTTTGGATAATTTATCCCGATATAAAATATGTGAAACTCTGAACTGAGATGCAGAAAGGAAGAGAGTGGAAACTAGGTGCCAGTTATACACAGGCATATGAAAGTCAATGTAATGCATATTATACCACTTTGCTGCTATGAGTTATTATTCAGAGAATTTAATTACATGACAATATATTGATCGTACCATTCTGTAATTAAAATATAAATAAAAAACCTTTCTCTCTCCTCAAAGATGGACATTTTTTTCAAATTTAAAATGTTCATGCAGTGGGGTAAATTCTAGCTATTTTCTAAAAAAAAAACAAAAACAACAAAGCAAATCACCCCCAAAACCCAACAACAATCTGAAACCCTCAATAATATTTTTCCACTGTATGTAATTTACAAAATGAGACAAAAATATAAGTTAATCCTTTATGTGGTGTAAAGCTTCTGTACACAAGAATATTTTCATTAATTGATAGATGTTGCATAGGAAAACATGTCCATTAATTTATTTTTTTTCTTAAAAGCTATCCATGGCAACAAATTATAATACCGATAACCAAACGCCTACATGCTGCTGTTTGAAAGCTATAAAAACTAAAATTCTGTATGTAAATTATACAGAATGCAGCTACATTTCAAATTAACACGAAAAGTTATAGTGATCCTTACAACTTCTGTGAAAAAGGGAAGTTTTAACATTAACTTGATATTACTCATCGATTCAATTGTATTGTTTTTTATGCTTCCTAACCCTAACCCAAAATCTGCTTCTTTTTGATTCTGACTTTATGAGTGAAATAATAAAATAAATTTTAAATTATGGATCAAATTCCTTCCAGCAGACATTTTCCATAACATTACAGCAGTTTCAAAATACTTCACATACAACTTACTTTTCACCACCGGTGAGCTGATTGAGTAAGAATAATTTGTGGAAATTTTGCTTTCCACAGACAAGCATTAATCTAGACCTATATCTCCCAATGGCATCCCTGTTGTTTTCAGACTGATTCAGGAGGCCTTTTATAGAAAAAAGACACCCAAACTGGCTGAAGAACTGAGGCCATTAACTGGACTACATTACATATGAAAAACCATTAAATTACTAATTCTGTAATTACTAAATTACAGATTCTGTTTTGTTAAATAAGCAGAAATACGCAGACAGAGTGGAGAGAAAAGAAGGAAATGGATTCATTTTTTTGTGACCTTAAGAACTAAACTCGTCTGGAGCAAAACTTGGGCAGGAGAAAGGAAAATGCTTAATTTTCCTGTAGTCTTAAGGATTTCTGAATCAGTTAGTTCTCATTATCTACTGTCCTCAAAGTTGAAGGAAGATCTATGCTGACCCCTGTCCTGCAAAGTTGGAAAAATACTTCCCCACTCCTTGAGAACCGGGCATCTGGAAGGATGATCTGTTATATGTGACCTGACACAAGTTCTGGGGATGTACCTGTAGTTCATGTGCAGGGTTTTTATTTCGCTGATGGCAGATTTCAGCTCAGGAAACAGGTTCTCATACTCTTTCAATCAGCTAAAATGGTCCAAATGGCTTTTTTTTGCCTGCATCTCAGATTTTCCTTTGCCTTATTTTCTTTTCCTGCTCACTAGAGAACTGATAGAGAGGTAGGTTAAAGTTTGGATGAAGGTTATTAACTCCACGTAACATGAATTTCACTTGAGAAAACATTATTTGCTTAAATAGATTAATATTTTTGAATGTATATAATAGAAAACATATTGTCTGAATGGATCTTACACACTTTTTCCCAAATTTACTCAAATTAAATATATTTCCAAGGTGACAAAATTTCAGGAAATAAACTTTGAAAATATTAAAAACTATTGTATTCTGCATTTTGGTTTTCAATATTTGTTATGTGTTGGGTCTCAAAATATATGTATCGATTTTACAATAAGGAGCTTCCCCTTCTGGGATGGATTACTGTCCTCTAGGTAGGGTAAACATGAATATGGATGTAACAATCCTTTTTGTGACTGTTTTTTCACTTATATTTATGGAAAAGAAGAATTTAAGAAAAGATGATAGTTCTCACACTAAGGTAACAGAAAATGTAAACAGCAGTTATGCTACTATTGCTGGAAAAGTTGCCTGTAAGAAATGTAATCTGCTTTATATTACTGAATGACAACATTTTAAGTTTTTTTCAAGTTTTGAGAAATATTTCTAATGCTGCTTCTCATGACACATGCTGCAAATATTTTAAACCTCTGCCCATTTCACCTGGTCTCTGAAAAATAGGAAGGTTAAGGTAACAGTTAAAACAAAAAAGGAAACTATGACTACTCTATTTCAAGAGGGGGTTTTTGCTCTAAAACACTTTGTGGGCAAAAGAATGATCTGAAGCTCTGAGCTATACTGTGTTTAGGTAACTCCTTTTACCAACAGCTTAGTAAAACATGACAAGTGAATGGCCAAGTGAGAGGTTTGCAGTGAGAGCTTCTAGTTCTCCACAAAGCAGTAAAGGATGGTGGCCTATCAGTAGATGCAGTACAGCGGTGGATAAACTAATCTGACTTAAGCCTTGTAGAATATCAACAGAATTCAGTTACTGAAAAGACATTTATTGGTAGTCTCAATGTGTTTGAAACATTTTCAAAATAAGAGGATTCAGAGATATTTTTCTCCATAAAAGACAGCTTTAGTCTGATATGGTAGATCGAGGAGTCAGAGTACAGGAATGCAGAAGACCACGGATGTTGATATGAACTTAACAGCCTTTGTGACCTCTGACATTGGGAAAATGCAAGTATAACTCACAAATGATGCTGAAATCTTAATGTGTAGATACATGAAAAAAAAAATGCAGGGCTTACAGTGATTTGTCAAAAACAAGCATGATAAGGAGAAAAGACACTGATATAACCACTCTTCAAATTGAAACTTCAGGGGGAGAAAACCATGAAAGGCAACAGTGAAGATGAGGCACATGAAGAAAAAGAATTTTTGGGAAGCTCCAACCTCTTGGGGGAGAATCATGAAATAGCACGGAGAGTTAATTGTTGCTTAAAGGACATAGCTATGTGTATTTTAAACACACTTGCACAGCTTAAGACAAAACTAAGGACCGTTTAAGAGAAGAAAAGTGACGAAAAATAACCACAATATAATCTTCTAAAGAAAACTGTTCAGTGAGGTGGTCCCAGACCGAGACTGGTTCACATTTCTGATCCCAATTTTAGTAATATTGCCTCTTTTTACCAATAAGTTTATTGGGAAAAAGCTGCTGTCCCTTAAGAACAGTGTAAATGCACATTTGATTCCACAAAACTCACACTAACTTGGCATTGGTAAAGGTGGGTCCATGCAGTCATCTGGATGACTTGGCATGGACTTTGCCCACCTGCCAGCTGGTGTGAGTCTTCCCAGTCTTCTTGATGTGGACATCCTTTATAAGCAGCTTCAATCAAGTTGGACAACTTTCTACACTTTCCCTTCCTTCTCTGGCAGAAGATAAAGCACATTTGCCGGCTCTTCTCAGAAGTGTTGATTCTTTGCCAAAGGTTTAGCAATATTGAGGGCAAAAGTAATATTGCTTTCTGTTAGCTGCTGTGGAAAACCTTCTTCACTTTAAAGCTTTTATACCATGAGGGCAATGAAAATGACTGCATTCTCGTTGAACTCTCCAGATAAAAAGTGCAAAATGCTCTGAAATGAGAAGAGCTATATAACCATAAAATATTAAAGGATGAAATTCCACTTCAGTGGAAGTAGCATATGAAGACAGATGTTTTATGGCATCATCTTTCAGAAGACTTATTTAGCTCCCTCAGTGTTTGCAGCAACTACGGTCAAGCACTTCCATGAATAATAATTAAAAAATATACATACATAATCAGTCAACATAGATGGCAACTAAACAGAACAATCTGTAAAGATTTATCTTCTAGCGATGTTGGTAAGTTAGAAGAACAAGGAAAGAGTAGGAAATGTCTTATACAGGAATCATGACAATCAGGATAATCAGATCAAAATAACATATGGTTAAAATAATGAAGGTTCACCCATTATGGTTAAGATTTTTAAAGAGATAAATCTATGTGGATTGTAAAGAATAATGACAGCAAAACTAACATCTAAGAGTAAGACTATCCAAGAGTACGTAAAGGTTTCATAGAAAACTGAAAGTAAGCAAATGATACAGATATGAGACTGCCAGAAGTTTATCAGTAAAACAGGAAAAGATAAGCTCATTAGATCATTAAGTGATCTAATATTGAAAAATAGATTGGAAATGCTAGCATTAAATGAAAAGTATGGGCTGACCACTAGAGCAATACACAGATAGCATCAGGATCAGCTCTTCAGGCAACAGCTCAAGTGGGGAAACTAAATTCCTAGATCTCCCATGCCCTCCTTTTAGAGGTGAGAAGATGCATAGGGTCAGTTGACCAAAACCCACTCTCCTGCTCACTAGATACAAACCTTATAGAAATGCACCATGTAGTATCAGGGCAAATGGTAAAGAAAGTGGGATTCTCCAGCATTAAGTTAAAATATCATCCCTGTATTAGTCCTGAGGCAACACAGCAGACCATCCCTACCCTTGACTTCAAATCTGAGCCTTCCTTCCAAACTAATAAAGACCACAATTAAACTATGTCATAGTAGAGATGAAATATATTCAGGATGGTGGATGAAATTAACCATTTTGGTGCAACTATGTTAAAAGTTATTTAGAGGAGGATGAACATCCAAAAGAATAGAACTGAAAAGAATTTCAAGAGAATGAGAATAAGCTTCAAGTAACATCAAGAGGGATTACTACTACCTGAAAATCCTCAGTTTCCTATTGTGATTAAAGTTTGAGGAATAAAAAGAGGCATTTCAATTTGATTAGTACAGCTCTATAACAATGCACGAATGCTATATGAGGGAAAATAGCATTTTAAAAGTAAATTAAAAGTGACATAAAACAAACAAAAAAAAAATTATCCTTCAAACAGTAAAGAGCTACTCTTAGTGAAATAATTTCTAACTTCCAGTCACATTCATTGCAAACTCAAGTTATCATCTGACATCTGATTATGATTGTACTTAATTTCTTTAACCAATGTGACTCTATTAGCACATGACAGTGACCCCTTCACATTCCCAGGCTGATGTAAATTAGTCTCTGAATTGGTATTCACCTCCTATATGCTCATAACAAAAGTACACTTTCCACAATCATAAAACTTTGATTCACAGTGACAAATATTCAGAAAAAAATATAAATTTTTAATGGCAATGACCAACTAAAGATGATGCAAAAGTAACCCATAAAAACATCATAGTGAAGCTGGCAGGACAGTATATTGTGGTTATCGGGAAATAATCTCAAATAGTGAACGGTTCTTACTGTGAGAAATGAAAATAACACTTGACATATTCTTTCAGGGATGAACATAGGCTGGTATTCAAACACAACCTACATTTGTCCTTAACCACACTGGAGCCTTTTCACCCTTCCGTGCTTCAGCTTTCAGTATTTGTAAAGTTGCATAATCCTCCTCCAACACAGAATTGGAGTTATTGAAACAAATAAGTATCTGTAAAACCTCTAGAAGTTGTTTGATGTACATAGACATGCTACAGTATTTTAGTGAGCAGCAGTTTTAGAAAACATTACTAAAAATTCAGCAAGCTAGTCATGTGCCAGAACCAAACACTCAGAACCTACATTATTAATACCAATTTCCAATGTTTCACTAATCAGAATACTGTACTTATAAAATTAATCATTTCAACTACAATAAACAAGCTAGAAAAATGTGAGGAATTAAGCTTTATACGATGAGAAAGAACTGTAACAGAGAGAAAAATGAATAGTGCCAGACCCTGGTAACTATAACTGCTTTAAGTCCTGAGACTGTGAGCAACCACTCATTCCCCATTGTTAACTGGTTGTGCATTAGGAACATAACTACTGTCAGAATCATCCCACAGCAGAAAAGATGTCTGAACTCTGAGACTTTAAAAAAGAGGTTTTGCCAAACCTCTCATAACAGAAATCCAAGTTGCTGGTAAGGATTTACTTTAAAGACAATTATATTAGTGCTTACAAAAAGAGCCATTTCCTTAAACAGCATTAATAAACAAAACTGAATAATTTATACTAGAGAAAGAGCAAAGACATGCATGGTTTACATCTTAGCTTCACATTCTGTAATTTTCTTGGTATGTTGGCTTGATCTGATTATTCATATTTTTTTGCACAATGAGGAAAAGCTTTCCAAAGTGTTATACATGACAAAAAAACATCTGCAACTGATCAGCCATGCTCAAGGAGACCAGCTAGCTAGTTTTTTGACAAGCATAACAATCAAGCTAACATTGGTACCTCGTGTTAAAGAGGTCACATTCACCTCTTGTGTGTCTTCCCCCACCCACCAGCTGAGATACCAACTAAATCAGAAAGGCCCCCAGGGTGGGCCAAGAGGTCACATTATCCCCAGCATCTAATGCTGAACAAAGAAAGGAACATCAGAAAGCTTACACAGAAGTACAAAGTTGTACTATCTTTGTTGGTCGAGAATACCAGAGATCTTTCTGCAGATGATGTACTCACAAGAACCCATTTTCAGATCTTTAAAGGTGAAAATAAATGCTCTAAAACATACATACAGAACTCTACTTGAAAGTCAGGCTATGAAAATGAATAACTGCTAGACACGGAAGATCAATATAGGAGCATTAAGTGCATAAATAAGGACCCTAAAATATTTTGTATAAATAGTCAACTTCAAAACTGCTGAAGCAGCTACTGCAGAAAGTATGGAATAAAAGTAACATCTATCAGTATAACTTCTCTGCAGTAACTTCCTGATGTTAATGTCTTTTGATGTTAATCAGGAGCCCACTACAGACACATTCATTGCAGTAGCAGTATTAGTTCCATAGAAGGATATTCTTTTCAATCTTATCTAATTTGAGAGTGTAAGTATATGGAATGCAGATGAATTGTCTCTTCAGTGGAGAAACAAATGAATTGGAGCACCTCTCCTCTGGTTTCCTGTGATGTATCCTTTTTCATACAAGGTTTGTCCTAGTCATAACTTTTTCTCTTTATCTCTGTATCTTAATGACACAAGTAAAATCCATCATCAGGTTCTCTGTTGCCATAAACAGAGAGATGAATCTGCCACAGCTGGAATTCCTGTTAAAATATACTTAGAGTAAATTATCTACTCAGGGATGACAGAAATCCTGACAATTATACAAAATTATTTTAACCTCTGAAATGTCATCAGATTATTATTGGAATCATTGACACCCTGGACATTAATATTTGAGATTTATAAGGTTTCAGTGTGCGTTATGCATCAAGAACACCTTGTTATACAACTTCAGCTCTTAATAAATCCAAGTTGTTTCAAAAAGCAAAGATTGTACTGCCAACTGTATGAACATGGTACAGGATACTGGTGTGCTTTAAACCCCAGCCAGCAGCTAAGACCACACAGCCGCTCGCACAGTTCTTCCCCTTCCCCTCAGAAGGGCAGGGAGAAGAGGGAGAAAAAGAGGTAAGATGTGCCTTTGTGGCCAAGAAGACCAATGGCCTCCTGGGATGCATTAAAAAGAGTGTGACCAGCAGGCTGAGGGAGGTCATCCTCTCCCTCTACTTTGCCCTGGTGAGGCCACATCTGGACTACTGTGTCCAATTCTGCAGCCCCCAGTTGAAGAAGAACAGGGAATTACTGGAGAGAGTCCAGCTGAGGGTTACAAAGATGATCAAGGTAAAGAAGCTCCTCTCTTATGAGGAAAGGCTGAGAGACCTGGGTCTGTTTAGCCTGGAGGAGAGCAGACTCAGAGACCTCATCAATGCTTATAAATATTTAAAGGGCGTGTGTCAAGAGGATGGAGTCAGGTTCTTCTCATTGATGCCTGGTGACAGGACAAGGGGCAACAGACAAGCTGGAACACAGGAAGCTCTATAGAATATGTGACAAAATTTCTTTACTTTGAGGGCTACAGAGCTGCCCAGAGAGGTGGAGAGGTTGTGGAAGATATCCAAACCCCATCTAGATCTGTTCCTGTCCAGCCTACTCTAGGTGTACCTGCTTTGGCAGGGGTTTGGACTAAATGATCTCCAGAGGTCCCTCCTAATGCCTACCATGCTGTGATTCTGTTAAAGGAAAGGGAAAAAAACCTTATGGGTTGAGAGAAAGACAATTTAAAAGAACAATAATAGAAAAAGAAAAATAACAGTCATAATAGTGGTAAAATAATATGCAATATTGGTAAAATAAAGTAATGCAAAACAAGTCACTCTCTCCAAGTGGTGAATTGCCCAGCCTGTCGTGAGCAATGATTGTGAATCCCTGCCCCGGCCAACTCCCATTTATATATTAAACATGACGTCTATGGTATGGACTATTCCATTGGCCATATCATTGTTCTGTCTATGCTCCTTCTCAGCTTCTAAGGGAAGCTGAAAAAAGTCCTTGACTACTATAAACATCACCTGGCAGCAACTGAAACAATATGTATTATTGACATTCCTTTCATACCAAATCTGACAATGAAGCAACCACTAGAATAAGAATTAACTGTACCCCAGCTGAAACCAGGACAGATACTTAACTTCTAACTATGAGCACTATCAGGACGGGGTTTGCTTCTGGGTAGCTTTTCTGTCTCAAAACATTATTTTTTTTTTCAAGTTCTGAATATCCTTTCTGTGTTACTATTAAATCATTTTGTAATAGCAATATTTCTGAACAAAGCACTCTTATCGTAGGGTAACTGACATTGGTGAGGGTTAGATGACCTTGGTGGTGCTGCAACATTTGTAATTCTCCAGCACAATCAATTATCTTGTGATAATGTCTTTTGTCAGAGAATAGTGTAGTGCAATGAGGACTTGACTTTTTTCTGTGAAAGAAAAGATCTGCTTTGACTGGTACAGAAATGTTCAGAGATGGGTCACTGACTGACAAGAGAATTGTAAATTGCTCAGTAATAAAAAATAATAGTAGACATTTATACACCACTGTACCTCACACATAATGACCTCTAGGCTCATTATAATAAATATTATTTGTCAAAAAGAAATTCCAGTGGCCATCATATCTTCCAACATATTAAAATGGTACATGAAGAAAATGGCAAATTTGAAATCTTATAAGTTAAGTAGTAGCCTAGCATATTGCAGCAGCTACACTCGCCACTCTCAGTAAATATAAGTTAAAATAATGAGAAAAAACCCCAAACAAACAACAACCAAACAAACAAAATTAAGCATCATAAATCAAATTGAAAATTTGGACCAGGAAGCTTCTGTTTTGCTGGATACTTAAAGAAGCTGCAGCAACTAGTGTGCAAAATATTTTATGCATTAAAATATGTTATTCCATAGAATTTTAAAAAAATTTAGAAGTAAAAGTAAGAGGTCTTACATGTACTAGATGAAGCATTCCTGCAACTGTAAGTTATTTGCCTTCCTTATACTGATTGTAATGCCTAGAGGCATATAGCTTGAATTCCCTAAGAATTTTAGCAACCATCTGACCATGGAGAAGTTTAGAATCATTGGATAATTAAGTTGGAAGAGACCTTCAGAAGTCATGTGGTCCACATCTGTGCTTGCAGCAGGGCTGACTGTAGTCGTATTGGGAAATTTAAAAGCACTAACATTAAAAATTGAAATTAAAAGAAAAAAATTTTCAACATGATCTAACATTTGATAACGTTAAAATTAAAACTCTTCAGAGCAATAAAATCTATCATCTCATAAGTAGGGCATGATACCAATCAAGACTAAGACATTTCTTCAAACATGTAACAATGAACTTTACTGAAAGAGGGTGATAAATAAAAAATGATTGATGACTATACTGTGTTAGCTAGAATTTGAGGCAAAATATTTCTCTATATAAACTCAGATTTCTTTGCAATAATATTTAAGATCTATTGGTACATTGCTTTTTAAAAAATCTATTCAAAATTTGTATTTATCTTCACAGAAGTTATCAAAACACACTAAACATCTGAACAGTAATCAATATACATACTAAGTGCATTGGTTCACATTTTGTCTCCCCATTAAAAAACACAAAATTTAGACACAAAACCTCATAAATATCTAGATCAAAACTTAAGACATTCTAACATCCTATTTTAAGGAGCAAATCTTAAGTTTCTTTAAGAATAATGTGGTCCCAAGTAATTACTGCCAACCACAAAATTTCATCATGTGTGAAAGCTTTAAATCACAGATACTCAGTCAGATGGTTTGACGTTTAATAATAGTAATGATTTGCTAATAGTAACATCTGAAATAGTGGAATATTTTGTCTTTCCAAAAACAGAAAAAAAAAATATATGCACAACCTCAATATTTCCTTTGAAAGCTGATCATTCAGAAATCCAGAAAACACTGCATGACTAATAATTAAATATTGATTTGAGTAATATGAGTTATTACCTTAAATTTAACAAGAAAGAGAAAACTTTTTTTGCAGTGCTGAGTGTTGCTATAGTTAAAAGATGGTTGCATCTGAGAATAATAATGACTAATGAACAAACGTATCCACTGGATATTTCATGTTTAACTGGGACTGCTTTTGGAGAGTTAGTTCCTAAATCTTTAACATATCTTCTATCATTGAAAATTATCTAGGACCATACACGTAAGATTCTATAGTCAACAGCATAAATGCACAAAGTGCAAAAGGAATAGTTCTAGGATCATATTCATATGTTCTGAAGACACGCTTTATTTAAGGTTAAAAAAATACTTTCTTCTGTAGCCTGGAATCTATTTAAGCAGTAGGAAAAGATACGTATGTCTATACACTCAGATGCGTGTCTATGCACATGCAGAAAATAACTTTATAATAAACAGCACAAAGAGCAAATTATTAAAATAATTTTGAGACTGTTTTAATGTATTTATCTCCTTCTTCCTTCAAACATTGTCTGAAGAAACTTAATAAAATCCTATAGCTTAGACATATTTTCCTACAGTAAATCAATTTGAAATCTTTCACATCATTGTGTAAAAAAAGATGAGGGATTGCCATAAAGTTCTCATATGAGATTTCATTCTAAGTAAAAGTCAAACATACAAGTTTATAGAATTAAAAGGAAAAAGAAGTTCAATACAGCCGCAGACACTCGGTAAGAAAGGACAGATATTCTCGCTCATCTCTCCAACCCTATAACATTTAGACCTTTGTAATCAAACTATTTGTTTTAAAAAGAAAAAAAAAAAAAAGCAGCAGCCAATTCCTAAAACATAGCATGGGTAAAATAGCAAGCCAGCAACTAAAACTCATAGATATTACTGGACTGTTAAGCAGTTATAATTCCTCTCTTCCATCCTCGTGGCAACTGAACAAGGGATACCTCCCTCCTCACTCCCTCCAGAGACCCTGAAGCTATAATTTTGACTGCTTAATTTCTACCATAATATGAGATACAAATTTAATAGGAAATGCTTCTTTTTACTTGATGGAATTTTATGTCAAAAATGAAAACCAGACAAGTTAAAAACTTGCTAGTCTTAATCGTAGATTGTACTTATTCCACAATAAACATTTTTTCCAGAATCATCAAATTATACATGAAAAAAAGGAGGGGAAAATGTTCTCCATTGTGTCAGTGCAGACAGAGATCTGATGACATTCAAACTTACTTCACTAAGTCAATTTTCCTTCATTATAAAATGAAAATCAAAAATAATTTAACTAAATGATTGACTTTGTTATATATCAGAGATCATGGAAGCCACTCTGTTTAAAGACTTGTAATTCAGTGAACTAACAAGCTTTTTCTTGAATTCCCAAAATGTACCAAATTTCAACATTATCTAAAGTTAGTTTCTTGACTATAAATATTGCAAAAGTTTCTTTCTCCGTCTGCCACAAGCAAATACATGTCATTGTATAGTTAACAGGCTCCTGCTCCTCTTTCTTTCACTGTCTCTTCTCTGATCAATGTCTGGATTCTTAATTTTTTCTTCTTTGATGTTATGACATTTATTTTAAAGCACTTGTTTGCCAGTTTCCCAATACCTGAGAAACTATTTCTTTCCCTATAATGTATGAAAAAATTAACTCTTTGGGTAGAAAGGATGCAACTCATATCCTCCAAATATGGAGTTAAATACAACATCAAAAACTTGCACTAGATGTTATCAGTATGTTCTCAATCCATGTTAGGAGCTTTCACACACATGCAAGTTCCCTACTCCTAGAGCAACTCACTCAATCCCTCTGTTTACATTTTGAATGATTTTCCTCTCTTAGCACAAGGGAAAAACTATCACACAAAAATTAGGCAAGTTTTAAAAATAAAAACCAAGACAGTTTGATATTTTTGTAAAATCTGGCCCTCAGTAATTTATCTAAGATCACAAATGAGTTTTGTGTCATGAGAAAAATTTCACCTGGCTTCCTCTGAATTATGTATTAATACATTAGTAATTGAACAATTATTTCCAGCTTCTGAAACTTTCATTTTTCTCATGCATACTTAGAGATTCATCTCATTTTGTTGTCTTAGAAAAGAAGAACATCTGTAGTATTTTGTACTCCTGCCATCTTTCACTCAAGAATCTCAAAGAGAATTACAATGAGTAAGACTTACTGTCTTATCTTAAACCAGCAGGACGATAAACGCTGCAGATATAAATACCACCTGTAAGATTTAAATTATGCAGTTTTAAGTCACTACATAGAATTTTTTCTGTATGACTTATAGCACTTAATGGCTGTCACATACTTAAAAACACAGTATGCTATCCTGAACAATGGTAAGCAAATTTATATAACAGATCAATAATCAACCAGCATACATTTAAATATTATGGACTTATTTGCCTTCATCCACAAGGGAATCAAAATGGTACTGATCAAAGATTTCTCAAATCATCTATAAATGATACACTAAAAGGTAGCATCAAATGCAAATAGAAAACTCCATACAATTCATTCAAGGAATATAACAGGAATCAAAATGCATCTGTCAGGCAACTAACAAAATGGGCTTTACTTCAGTTTCTTCCAACCCAAGTGAAATACGCAGAAATAAAAACGATGTAGCAAATCAGCCGGAAACAGAAAAAAAAGACTGGGGAAAACCTGATAAAGAGTCAAAACTGAATTCCTAATAGAGAAATATTCATAACCTTTTTTTTCATTTTTTTTTAAAAAATGATACCTTAAATATCAGAGTAAAGAGTTTATATAATAGCAGAAGAAATAATTTTTAATTAAAAAAAAAATTATGATGGCAAACATTTAGGCAAAGACGGATGCTTTCTTTTAATACACGTAAAAGTAACGATTTATTCAGCACATTTAGACAAATGATATTGCGTATTACTTTTTATTGACCCATAATAAGTTTATATTTTTTTATTTCCCAAATATCTTATTTTCTTTACGTATTTTGCTTTAAGAGCATTGTTCTACGCTTTCAGAAATCTCTCTGTCCTCATTCATCACTTCTTCCCCATTTGGCCCCTGGGGTCAACCTCAGATCTCTTAGAAAAATATTTCCTTTTGTCATTATTACCCCTACCAGACAGCTCTATTGTTTTGTTCACAAGCTCTTTGTGATGGAGCAAATTCTGCTATTACTTCAAGTATCTTTCAAAACCACAGCATTAATAGACTTTTAAAGGCATTTATTGGTTCTATGGAAATGTGCATCAATGAAAACAAGATGTTGCTCTGCACTGAAGTACAGAATGAAATATACCATTGCTGTGAATCACTTACATTAGATGCATCAATAATTTAATAACATTTACAACCTATAACTAGTAATATTTCTTCCGAATCCTATAATGGAAAAAAGTACTTAATGTATTATGTTTTCACTCTATATAGTAAAAAGTACAACAAATACTGTCCTTGGTTTAGAATGAGTTTTAAGTATACATGCAAACTAAAATTGCTTCATTGGTTCAATTGCAGTATAGCGCAGAAATATGAAGTTCCTGTGCCATGGGATTAAAAATTAATAAGCCCCTATATTATGAGACTATTTAATGACAAAAGTTCACCAATAGAATTTCCTGTTTCCATGTTCTAGTAAGAAAAAAATAAAATACAAAAATGGGAAGGGAAAAGGAGGACAACAAAACCAGAAAAGGTCTGGAAGAAGGAAGAAAATTTAAGCTACTGCTTCCAAATTAATACACAGCTGCATTAAGATTTATCCAAGGGATCAGAAGGAGTTAAACACCAAATGCTCTTCACGTTTAAATCTTGATGTAGAAAACCTTGATGTTATAAGCACTATGCATTCATCCCTTTATTTACAACTACATAATTATATTGCTAAACATTAAACTTAATACTTTAATGAGAAAAATGCACCAAATATATCAAGTGACAGCAGAAAGATAGACACAAATCCATTTCTTAGACATACAAGGATTAAAACCATGTGCTAAGTTAGCCTGTGGGAGCCAGAATTGTGGAGAAAAGATAAATCATAACAGATAATCAATATGATAGGTATAACTTATATTTACAATGGTATATTTTCTTCTTGTCTAGAAGTATGTTCTGATTTCTAAGAGTTGGCACGAGTTTTGATTTAAAGGTACTTAGAGCTATCTAATTAAATATTTGTGGTACTCAAAGTACTACAAAGGAAAATACAAGTGAATAATGAATTAATATATATGTATCTTGTTGATGTTATTAAAATGTTTATATGAATTTTGTTATGTAAAATCCTGGGAGCAATGAATTGACACACAATTGGTGGATAGAATTTAACCATCTTCTACAAAGAGGGAGGGATGTCACCATTAAGATCAAGCCTAATTCAAAAGTGTGGAAAAGAGAAGGACTGTTCTCAGCTGAAATGATCCCAGCCTTTATCTTTCAAGAAGATAATGAGTATATACCTCCCAGTGGATACCCCCATACAGACATTCACTTATATTCTTCAGTTTAGAACAGAGAAATTCCTTACTCCTCTTTCTACTGTTTTTCTCTGCAAAGAACATGATTTGAGAGCAGAATTACAGACATCTGATGAGTCTCTTTCCGCTGTCCTTTTCAAAACTCCAAGGCAGCTACATTTAAATATCAATTGAAATCTGGTAAAACTTCTGCTACCGCTTCTTTAACCATCACTGAGCAAGATAATGGGGGTAAGGGAAAAGCAATAAACTGTTCTCTAATCAAATCAGAACTAATTAATCCTCTTTTAGAACAAAAAAATGAAGTGCCCCTCAACCCAAAAAAGTCACAAAATCACTTTGTATCCATGAAAAACACAGGTTCATGGTGTATCCTAGAAGTTCTTTGATAGTTGACTCTTAGGTAAATACAGAAGGAAATGATTGCACAACTATATAGAGCATAAGGTGCAATTAAGGATTTATTGGCATTTAATTGTTATTAATTGTGCTACTTTCTCTCATAAATCACCAACACCACACAATATGCTGTGCTTAATAGGTTTACATAAACCCTGCGTGTGTTCGAGTATATATGGATGCATTCATACACACATTCACAAAAATAACCATTTTCCTTCTCATAATCCTTATTAATTAAATAAAAATCCAAATTAATTAAAATCGAAATAAAAACCACTATGGAAATTATTTTCCCATTTTACTTAAATAAATGTGAAAGATATTCTTCCAATTGGGTATTTTGATGAAGAAATTAATATTTTTATAACCACAAGGTTATCTTGCTCCCCCTTCACTGTTTATTTTTTGAAAAGGAGTCAGTTCTGATGAAGAATATGAAACTGACATTCCTGGAAACCAAAACCCTCTCTTGATCCTCAGGGCAGCTAGAGCTTGGGAAACTGTGGAAGTTGCCCCAGGCGATGACCCCATAATACCTCAACATTATGTCCTGAATGTCCTGGAACACTGGATTGTCCTTGACCTGTTGCAGAGACTGCTGAAACCAGTGCCAATTACTGTCAGTTTTCTTGGTTTATTCTGCAGTGTAGCCACCTGTAGCCCATGAAATGGAACACGACTGCAATTGCTTTCACACAGGTCACCGTGCAGCCATCAGCTGGTTACAACTGTCACTCATTACCTACTGAAAATGTAATCACATTGACAGCACAGAGATGAAAGTCACTGTTTTCCCTCCTCATGAATCTGAAGTATCCAGTCCTTCCCTTCTTCAGAAGTTAACAGTTAGCCAAATACACTAAAAAAAGCCTAAAAAAATGTCTATAGTATATTAAGCAAGTAGAAACATAAGATAATTTGTCTATGACAATTAATGTTCTCAATCCACTTGTTCCTCAATATCAAATGAAAAAAGCATGTACATGTGCTGGACAGGAGAAAATAGGGGGAAGAGAAGGTAGAGAGTGATTTTTAGAGTGGTCTGGCAGCCTAATCTATTTGGATGCTAGTGGAGTAATGACAGGAAAAACTCTAAATCAGATGTTCCCTCACAATTGTGTCCTTCTATCAGCCTCTTTCTAGTTATTTTAAGAGGGCTGTATCTCAGCCATCTCTGCCAATATGAGATCCAGAAATACATAAGTAGAGCAACGATTTTTTTAGGCAATCAGACTTTATATAAACTGATTAAAAAAGAACAGTTGAAGTTCTATGAATGGGGTATTTTGCTGCCTAATCTTCAAATAACAAGTATGTGGACCATGCTGACAAGATGTTCCTCCAGAAAGAGAAGTTCAATGCCCACCAAGCCGAGAAACACTTGTGCAAATAGCACAAGATCTGACAACATACTCCACTGAAAATCAGTGTTGAACTTCACTAATTTCCTCTTACCATCATTTTCATCATCCGTCAGTAAATTATACCTGCTTATTACTAGCTAAGAGGCAGATAGCTCTCTCCAAACCCTAAGCTCACATAAATAGCTTTCTTTTGATCTACTGCCCCAGGAGAGGCCAACAGATAAGGAAGGAGATAGACCTTTTCAGCCTCCTGAAAATGCAGTTTCCCATGCAGTTTCCCCTAGCTTCCTTAGCAAGAGTGAAACATCCAGGCTAAGGATTAGAGAGTCCAATAAAGATAACAGTAGTCCAATAAAAGTCTAATAAAAGAAGACAGTCTAGCAGAAGATAGTCCAATTAAAAAAATAATCTCAGAGTTAAAAATCACCAGAACAAGCCAAGTGATGACAAATGAAAAAGCAAATGAGATGTTGTGGAGGTCATCTTCTAATGCAACAAATATATTTTTCACCCAATTCCTGCCTTACAAAGAGATAAAGCTCAAAAATCTCAAAGAATCAAATGATTGTCAGAGGGACCTTCCCTCAAACCAAGGAAAAGGAGATGTTTTAGCAGTGAGTTGGTATCAAGTTGATAATCCTCAACAATAGATTTTAACAATAGATTCTGTAACTGTTAATAGTCCTTTGCTTGACCTCTGGAAAAAAAACCATGAAAACAAGAAAAAAGCCCACCTTGTTCAACAATGAATTCAGTGCTCCCCTGTTCTGGGCAAAAATAGGCAATCTGATGTCTCTCTTCCTTTTTCCATATTTCAAAACTTACTTTTTTTTTTTTGTTTCTTATTACCTATGCGAAAGGTATTTCATTTTGTTTCCTCCTTCAGGTTTACTTTAAAACTGCAATACTTGTTCTGGTCATCACAAATAATAAACACATTGTATTCAGACTCTTATCACAACACATTATGTCTACCAATGAAAATCATTAAAATGATGAAAAAGCTAATGAAAAGAACAAAATCTTACTTTTCCCCTTTGCCCCCCAAATCAGATGATAATTAAGTATTTTACAAGAAACCAAGACAGTAGAAATCTCTTGGAAAGGAGGTTCAATATTTGCTATGAATAGCTCTTTACCTTTAAATATTTGGAAGTCATGAATTTTTATGATATTACATAACCTTCGTCATTTTACTCCTACACAATATGAAACTCATTTTAGTACATGGATGCCTTAGCTGAACAATGCTACAATTTTATGAATTGGCCTTGAAAATAAGACAAACTTGTTATTTAACAAGTCTAGTAGCACAGTATCCAAAATGGATTAATGTACTGTTTTAATTTTTCTTGTGTTCAGTTATTTAATAAGGGCTTTTAATTCTAATATTATCCAGATTTATCTAGTGTTTAAAATTAACAAAATAAAATATGGAGTAGGAACGGAGAAATAATAGCAGTTTCTTTCTTACTAACTACAGTACTTGTTTAAACGGGTCTTAAAAATGGCAAGTCATCGTAATTGCTGCTCGTACACTGAAGAATTCCAGTAATTTGATTTTTTGTATTTCAAGTTGATCAACATGAGGTGAAGGATCTCATCTAACATTACTTTTCTAGTATGCTTTACCTTCCAGTGTATCTCAGTACTTCAACCATATTAACAGACAACATTGATGGAAACTTTTGAAACATTTCAGAGAAGCTATTCAGTATAACCACCTGAAATACGAACTGTCTAGTATTCTTTACTATATTTAATGAGTAATTAATGAATTTTCCACTAATTAGATTTATATAAAGATGAACTTTATTAATTTCCTGCAGAGTAGCATTTACTGTAGAAAGGACACTTTACCAAAACAGCCCTAAAAGATGTTATAATGAGAAATGTAAGAAGGTATTAAAAAAAATAATAATCAATGGTAGTAGATACTCCTGGCTAATATACTAGTTACCAGCACTATACTGCCACTTATTTAGCATTCATACCACACTGACAACCAATATTTTGTCTCATAGCCATGATTCATTATAATGCCAAAACGGTTTCAGTTTCTCAGCACTTGTTTTACACTCTCAATAATTTCTTCTCAAGTATATGTTGGATACAGTAAGTAATTAGATTTAATCTACTAATTTCTTTAATTCCACACACATCCACAAACATATATATATACATGGATACGCTAGCATACAATAAAATACTAATTAATGTAACTATGCAGGGAATAAATTTTTTTATACATAATGATTATATCCATGCAATGATTTAAGAGACCTGAAAATTTTAAACAAATGTGTAAGGACACACCCAAATTCTATTCACACAAAAGAAACGTAACAGTAAGTTGTTTGTACTTATCAGTGTGAATTACAGCCAGTCAGGTTAGTCACTATGATATAAAACATGTATAACCTAAATTCCAGTGCAGTTCCTGAGAATGTATAATCTCTGCATTCAGTATCATCTTATTATCACTGTAATAATAAGAAACAACTATGGGGTTTTGTTGGTGAGGTTTTGGTGGGTTTTTTGTGGGGTTTGGATTTTTTTTTTTTTAAATTCTGCCTCCATTTAGGTATAGAGAACAACCCGTAAATATTGTCTTCAATTATGAGACAACAAAAAGAATATTGAGAAACAGGTTTTTTGCCATTATAACTAGTTATGTAAAAATGACACATTTTAATAGAAAAATCATTCCTTTTCCCATTTGCATTTACAGGCTATATTGTAAATACCGCTTGTTTGCTTTAGCCTGAATCTTATCAGAAATATATAATTTTCAATTAAAATTAAGAGAAAGAACCCTAGAAGTCAAAACGTGAAAACAAACGTTGCAAAGCTAAAGAACAAATATTGACAGTTGTACGGGAAATGCCAGTGTACAAATGAGACAAAGCCCAAATCTTTTTCACTTAAAGCCAGGATTAAAAAACAACTGTAGCTAAAATTAGGCAAATGGATACCTGGATTTTCATTTTTAGGTGGGCAACAATAGTTGCCTATCAAATTCAGATTGACCCAAATAACACGTTTTCCAATTAAGTTGTTGGCTAAAGAAGAAAAGACAGTCATGAAACTTCGCTGACCATCCACTTCTCCAAAACAAATAACACACAAATAGATCTACTAGTGGACATACTAACAAACTGAATTACGGAAAATTTTGTTATCTTCTACTTTTTTTAAAAAATCTTTTTACCCATAAGAGGAGAACAATGAGAGAAAAGGAAAAAGAAAGACAATAAAGACCAGCTGAAATGCTTCCACTAAATAACCGTCCAGAATAAATTATAAAATCTGAATTATTTCATTAGATATTTCACCCTCAGAGTAATAACACTGATAAAAATTTCCTATGTGTGGATTTTTTCTTTTATGGTTTAGAAATAGTTTAAATACAGTTTTTGGTGTAAAAACATCTCTCTTCTTACAACCTGCAATCTTGTTCTCTAATCTTCTTTCTGCCCACTCCCCCTCAGTGAAAAAAAGGCAAATGAAGTGGGGTTGGTTTCGTTGTTATTGGTGTTATTGCTGGATTTACTTTATTGGTTGGTGGGGTTTTTTTGCTTGTTTGTTTGTTTTTCATAAAACTGAGGTGGCTTTCTGTTCTATTTATACACCAACTCACACATTCATTCTTCTACAGCAAATAGATGAATAGCTGAAACCTGTGACTCACATAAATTCTAATTTATTCTCAGCTACAGCATTCACCACTGCTTTTATGATAGTGAACATTCCTGACCCCAGGCTAATAAATACACTGTCAATTAATATCAATTTAATATTTTCAAAAATATGGAAGCAGATAGAAAAATATTAAATATTTATATTATTTTTATTTCCGGTTTTGATGCAGGACTAGCAAATTCTTGTATAAATTATGACAGCAGTTGTTCTCATTACTTTATTCTGTCATTTGCTTTCTGTTGTTTTAAGTCTCTGTGTTCCTACAATCTCATAGAAAGTCTCGCAAAATCCAGTTGTCTGGACAACTCTAAACTATAAAGAATGAATACCAACGCGTCATGAAAAGTGAACATAAAATTCACATCAGGCCACCATAATGACACTACTTTAAAATTACAGTATGTTAAAACTTCAGAAGGTTGCAAAATAAAATTCCTAAGTGATTAATTTAATATACTAATCATTGCAATGATGATTGCAGAGGCAAGGTACTAACAGGCATAGAATACCTAAGTGTCTTCTGACTGATACAGCCAGGTGTGAAGAAAATTTAAGTCAATCCCAATGTATCCCAAAGAAAGAACAATATGAACTATGACAACTGAAATGTTAGTTTACTTTATTGCCTTTGTTTCCTTGTGATAAGGTCAAATAAGAAATGTGGAACCGTATGTTTTTTATGGGACCATTTATTCCACTACACACTAAATGCTTTACTTTTCATCAGCACTACTGCTGGCAGTTTATTCCTTTGTATGCCACCGTGATAGTTATCACTTACAGTTAATTTCCATATTAAATATTTTCATAATTTCTCTGCACCAAAGGATAAGCTCCATCTAACTACATTTTCCAAAGTGGATCTCCACATTTGTTCAACTTTCTCTTTATTATGTGCAAGTTCTGATCTAAGCCTAAAGCATGAAGGCAATCAATGCTGATGAATGACTAGAAATGGTTTCTTTATTCCACTCCTCACTGAATAGAAAGTTTCCATTATCTCCCTCAACATCTTCACTCTATCAATTTGACAGGGGCATGCGGTTCTACACTCCACTGACTTCACCCTAGAACTGTATACAGCTTTTCTATCTTTTTCTAATATAAAAGAAAAATGATAAATGATAAAGTCTAGTGAAAACTTCTTGTCTTCTTTCATCAGCGTTATCTTCCTTTTCTTTTAATTGTTCTATACTTTGTTAAAAAGCATCTGAGAGTAAATATCCAATAACATATATGCATAAAATATAAAATATTATTTGGACAAGCAGAAATCATTACAGCACAGTAAATGTTAATCTAGTTAAGGCAGCATGTAAGGCAGCTGTGACAAAATTTGTATTATAACATCCTGGTGTTTTCTGACTGATCATTGTACCTGAGAAATATTTGTGTCACAAAGAAGCATTATTTAATATGCATCGCTCAAGTATAAGTGAAACAAAATAGACAACTGTTCTATCAACTAAACAGGATTTTATCAAGCCTCAGACAGGAAGAAAACACACTGCTAATTGTAAAAGCAAATCCAGGAAAGCACTCAAAACTGACAATATTATAAAAAAGGGAGTTCCCTGCCTTCATCCAGGTGGATTCTGGTGGAACTGATCCTTCCCTGCCATGTGGTGTTTGGTCCTTTCTAAGATGATCCCTGATTTACTTAGTAAGGATCCTGTTTCTGCAGGAACCTGTAAGATAGCGATTATGGATTTTTTTCACTCTTGTTTTCTCCTTACTGTCCCATTACAGTTTTGGCTTTCAAGCTTTAATGGAGACATAAAGTTCATCGTGGAATGTTGATAAGCTGTGGGATTGTTTGGCTATGTATTCTGTCAACTCTTGTAGACTTGTCACCTTTTACATATTTGCTCATTATGAGTCCCTTGAGGACATAAATTTCCCATATCAAAGTTTGTGCAAATTCAAAAACTATACCTTCTTAATTTTTATATTTTTTTATAATTAATAATAGCTCACAGAAATGAATCATACATCTTGATATGAAGAAATTTTCTGGAGAAGTTCTGAGGGAGAAAGGGATGTGGCTCTAGCCCCACCTCAGGGGGGTCTCTCTGTGCAGCAGAAAAGGAATGATGAAGGTGAAAGCTTCACCAAACACTGTACAGAACAATAAAGCTGCTAATCTTTCCTACCACTCGCCTCTCCTCACCACCAGATCCCGTGTTCCAACCCACCTACTCTGCTTTCCCCCTTCCCACCCCGGGAGTCTCCAGTCCATGACTCCACACGAGAGCTGTAATGCGACATCGCAGTGTGGAAGAGACACTGCAACAACAGGCACAGGGAGGCAACGAGAGCATGGTCTCCATCGCCAGCCTCTCGCTGCCTCCCTCACCTTGGCAAATGAGAAGCTGCTGCAGGAATTACTTCAGGTTGGACTGTGAGGAAAAAAGAACGAGGCATAAATACTGCCTCGTCTGCCAGATGCTGCCAGACAGTGGTCATTTACATCCAGGATTAGCACTGCAGTTATCTTGAAACCTCAGTGACAATCAAAATTATTAGGTGATAATAAAACATACTTTTAGAGTTATGATACTACACTGAGATTACTATGTGGCCTAGTGCTTTCTGAAATGGACAATAAAACAGATCCCTTTATATTCAATTATTCCCCTAAATGTGAAGTCAATTTGTATCAACTTCTGTTATTTCATTATAAAAAACTAAAAAAAATGTAGTACAAGCCTCTTCCTCTTGCTCTATGTTTTATCAAGCCATTCTACAAGTACAAGTTTTCAAACAGAAAATAGAGTTTAGAATTTTTTTTTTCTAGTATTCTGCAGACATCCAACTGAAATCTTGCATCAGCCAACAGAACAGATTCTGCAAAGCAAGTGCTCTCTCTTGTAGTTTCAGTTGGCTACTTTGTTTACCTTTAATACAGCCTCAGACAGTGGGAAGTGGAAGCACTCATGAACAAAGTATCTCCAAAAAAAGACTATCCTGTGGCCTGAGTTTATCTACGCTTCAAACTCACTTTATCTACTTACTGGTACTGTCTAATACCCTAAGTATTCAACTCATGTTGGTTACTTAAATAAACCACTCACTGAGTTACATAATAACTGGACTGAAAAACTCAGAAGAGACAAAAGAATTTCACTGAATTTCACTGAATTTTTAGAATTGGAAGGGAGCATAGAGATCATCTAGTCCAACTCCCCTTAAGATATACAAGAAGGTAAGACACATATTCAAAGTCTGATTTATTGTACAAAGGTATTTCTCATAATTTTGTAAAGAAATATATGAAGTTTAAGTTCATTTTTGCTGTCACCATTGTTCTCAGTAAAAGTGGTCATATCTTTGCATGTCTTATATTTGTCATATCAAATCCAGGATTTATTTGGTAGAATTACTTCCTCAAAAACTAATGGGATCTAAATTGATTGAAATTTAAAAATATATATAACTGAGCTTCAAAATATATGTTGGAATCAGAAAATAAGCATTTTTTTTCACTTATATAATAAAACATGACACAGTTTTATGATAAAGCTTTTTTTTCACCATGGGAA
This sequence comes from Scolopax mira, assembly GCA_004320125.1. Classification (NCBI taxonomy): domain Eukaryota; kingdom Metazoa; phylum Chordata; class Aves; order Charadriiformes; family Scolopacidae; genus Scolopax; species Scolopax mira. The sequence goes on from BJBW01002824.1 coordinate 31,060, forward strand.
ATTGTTTAACAGGGCTGGTGCTCCTAGAGGTGGCCAGTGCTTCTGTAATTATTCCATTTTGTTTTCATCGTTAGGCTTTATTTCTGGAACACCATCATCAAATACCAGGTTAAGATGAAAAGTTGTTTCAGTGCCCCAGTGTGGAGATCACATTCTCTTATTGAGCTCCTTGCCCTTTCCTACCTGCCCTTCCTCCCTCCCATCTTCAAATAAGAAGTACAGCTTGATCTTTTCCTTGATCTTTCTGTAAAAAAGCAATCTATAATATTGACCTCTAAGAAGCTGCTAGCAATTAAATTTCCCAAAGGGCTAACAGAGTGAAGCCAATGTTAGATGATTCAGGAATTATAAGTATTCTGGGGACTTTTCTGAATAAAACTTCTTCACCTGGTACAGGTGCAGAAATGCATTATCTAAGCAAGAGAGTTAATCAGTGGTGCTCATCTCCAAATTACTTTCCCCTACAACTCAGACCACTGCTCTCCGCGTTGCAAGCTGCCAGCCCGTTCTGGAGGAAGCCCTTATTTCCTCCAGGCACTACCCCTTAGCCAAAAATTCCACTGCTCGTAAAAGTTTTGTAGGTCTCCAAACCCATACATCTCCTACAGACATAAGTTTTCCTTTGTCTTTTGTATTGATAAAAATGTGGACAGCTAAAACAGACCACTGATACATGGGTCTCAAAGAAACAGAGAAAGAGCAGATAGTCCTGCATACTATCTGTGCAGAGAGGTCATTTTTATTATTCAATAAAAACATTAATTATGCTTTAGAAAGAATGCCCTAAGCTGCTTTCTTAAGTTTTCCTAAAAATTCTTTCTTATAATTTTACAATCTCTTCTTTATGAACAATTACTTACAATATAGTACCTCTTAGAAGCTGAAAACTACCATCCAGTAGCCACCAGGAGTAAATACTTGAGAAGTTTCTGACTTCAAAATTAATTTCCCTACATACCCAAGTTTTGCTGTTCCTTTATAAATTGCTCCAGAAGAATAATATTAATTTGGTTTGTTTTAGCATCTTGGAAGGGCAGGCCTCAGTCTTGGGGCCAGACTATCAGTTTTCAGATGAATCCTTTTGTTGTGTCTCTGACATTTTATGAGGAGTTTTTCTAAATGATTTTATCTCCCAAATACTGTAACAAAGCCCATTCATGGAGCAGTCAGCAAACCTCAGGCTGTATTAATATCCCCTTTCTTTGATAAGCTTTGATAAGCTGAACCATAGGCCACTGAAGTATAATGAACTTGATACTAAAGGACATCCTGGGCATCTAGAATCAATAAATCAGAGAGATCTCCTGTCTCTGAAATAAGTTTCTTTCAGATGATTAGAGAAAAAGTGATAAAGTGTATTTTCAACCATCAGTGTGTAAGTCCTTTCATAAGCATTGCAAAAAATGCAACATCTTTTAGAATTGCAGAATAGCACCGATTCGTTCAAAATTAAATATATTCTGAAGTCCCTAAGAAGTCTCCGCCACGTATTCATACACTAAATTTTAATTACAGATGGCTGTGTCAAACTCTATGTTTGTTTTTGCCTACAAGAGTTATGCAAGTAACTGCAGCAGTCCTTGTTTGCTACACAGCCTCCCTGGGCGTAGTGCAGGCAAGGGATTTACAGAAGAAAGAGAGACAGTAATTGTGTCCCCAGCTTTTTTAAGAAACTGAAAATTCTATTCATGCAGCGGATGGCAATTCTTTAGCGTGACGGAGAGAAAGTACAACTGCTGAAATTTGTCATGTTTAAGTTACAAAAGGAAGTTAGAACTTTTTTTTTTTTCTCCTATGTTTTCAATACAGTATTTGCAAAACCATCCAACTCCCCTCTCTTTCTCCTTAAATTAAAAAAAAAAAAAAAGAAAAAAAAGAAAAAGCAAACAAGACAGCAAAACAGCAAACAATAGTAGAGCTATTTTGGTAGCTATTTTGGTAGCTAGAGTAAATTTAGAACTCCAAATTAGGAGTGAAAAAGAAGAGACTGATAAAGCACCCTTCAAAAAATATGCTTCGTTTAACTCATTACGTGTATGTACATACCATGTACCTGTGTTCAAAAGTTAAAAAGAAGGCAAAAACCCCACACCTGAAGGATCTTTGGTCAGTGATGGACAGGCTAAATTTGACAATTACCTCAATTAAGAATATAATTTTCCCTGCCATTTCCAAATCCAGTGGAATTGCTAAGTCAAAAGGTACCGGAAAGTTCTTCGATATCTTCCAGTGACAGCTGGTAGTTACACACTCGAAACAGAATCCAGGAACATGCAAATGTATAGGAAACATTCACACAAAATTTAAGAATTAATTATGTCTTGATTATAAAAAGAATATGCAATGTCTTACAACTAATCCACTGTTATTATAAAAGCATTCCAAGATAAAAAACCCAACAACACAAACAGCTGAAAATCTCTTGACAGTACCAAGTGTTGCATGTTGTTTTAGGGAATTGTTACCAAATGTCTAATCCAAAACAGATTACTGCAGCATAAAAGAATAATCTGATGAAAGAGATAATAATAGACTGAATTATTCTATTGAAACCAGTAAATTCAAGATGATACAACAGTGACGGTAACAAAAACAGTGAAGTACCAGGAATCTATGATCAAAGTGGCCAAAAATACTGGCCTAAGTAGTGAATCAAGGGATGAAAGAGCAGGCTGTTTTGCTCACTGTAAATTTGGCATTTTAAACTAAATGTAAACAGAAAAAATTACTCTACACTGGCATCAATGAGAACAGAACTAAAATTAGTAAGGAATATGACCCCTCTTGCCATTTGGTCAGCTTTTGGGATTCGAGGAACAATTGTTTTGTCTTTGGCACTTCTGTCCAGATCAAACAACCATAGAAAGGGATTTTCAAAGCATTTAAAGCTTCTATTGATTCGTGATGCTTTCTGAAAGTGATCTGGAGTTTGCCACCAGCATTTTTGCCCTTTCCCATTTTTTTCTTTGATTTATTTCTTTTCTTCTATCTTCTTTTTCTTCATCTTTTCATTCCTTGACTACGCTGCTGAAAAGGGCTTCGATTTAGTTAGTCAAGACTTTCTATTGCAACACTCCTGTGAGTCAATGAGCAAAAAGCCCGGCAAAATCAATGACTAAGGGCACAGAAAGATGAATTCTGGCACAGCTAGCTGGAGTGATTGAAAACTCACTGCACCAGATACTCATTATAGACTCTGTTTGGGCATTTCAGCACAAAGTTGTTTGGATTTGCTGGGAGCCATACCGTGATTTGAAGAACAGCATTCAGACAACCAATTAATTCAGCTGAAAAGGTGGTAATCACTAGTAAAATAGCAACCATTTTAAACAAGTACATTTACTGCTAGAAGAATAATTAGTCTGTACCCTAAAATGGCCTGATGTTGGCAAATGTGTGCCTTGACTTTTTGTGGGGAGTAAAAGCCACATGCAAGTTTTGGCTACTCTAGTGCAACATCTGCAAATCCATCAGTGCATAAATAAAAAGTACATCTTCTAGTTTTACTTTTCTAGTTTTTATGAATTTGTCTAATTTTGCCTTCAAGGAAAAAAAAATCATGAGGAGCAGTAGAAGAGTTATTAGCTCATTTTTGACTAACTTTTTCCCATCCAAGAGATTTTCAAGCAGAACTTTTCTTATATTAAAGAGCATTAAAAACATGAAAATGATCACATTGACATCCAAGGTCAAGGTACCTGATTTGTCAAGTGTCCTAATGTTTTTGTTGCAACTTAAATAATTTTTTTTAATTCAAAAAAAGTATAATGGCTGTTCCATTGGACAAAGCAAGTTAAGATCACTTTTAACTTCTTAGTTAGTGTTAACATGGTTAATATTTTAGCACTACTTAATCCATGAAATATGTGTAATATTATGCACATTATACTTTATTCTGTACTGTGAGTCACTTCTGCCATCAAAGAATGAGAGAATTGCTTACCATAGGATCAAAGTCTCAATTAATTTTCCTACTCCCGTGAAACTACAAAGCAGTTATGAAAATAAAGCTAACAGGTATAGAAAACGAGAAAGGAAAATTAAAATTTGCAGTGAGAGCAATGAGGAATAAACAGTATAAAGAGAATTGTTTTAAAGCCGAAAAGATGATGAAGTGGCAAGAAGCAAACCAGAAAGCTAGAAAAGCATGTCAGAATTTCTAAGCAAAAGACAGCAAAAGCAGAAAATATATTCAGTCAAATATAATTTTCCCATTAAGGGTTCCTATTGATTGATTAAGGGCCCTGTAAGAAGCTACAGCATGTGACAAGAAAGTATAATTGCATTACATAAATTTATAGTTCTTCATCAAGTGCAGTCATTTTATTTTAAGGACCAAAAGGAAATAGTAAAAGTCTGATGGAGAGCAATGAAATAGTCTGTAACTAGCATCATTTACCTTACAAGGAGGGCTACTACTAGTTTACTTAGAAAAGTACCCCCTCCAACTAATAAGGGTTATAAGTATATGAAGCACAATCGTACAAAATAATAATAAACTAGATCTACATGGGATCACTTTTTGTGTGTATGTGTGTAAAAACCTCAGAAATTCCTTATGCTGAATCCAGTGCAGCAAATGTATCTGAATGTATGTCAGAGCTTTCATTCAACCAAACTGAGTTCAAAACAATTTGCCTGAATATGTTCACAATCAGAGGGTAATATTTTATTAATAAACCATACACAATATCATCAAGAAGGGCATTGGTTTTCATTCTGTTTAATGGACTATATTACAGAGACCACATTCATGTCTGAAACCTGTTATTACTTCCCTAAAATAGCAGTAAGTGAAATGATCCCATTCATCCAGCTTGTTTAGTAGGAAAAAGAGAAGTCAGTAAAACCAACCAGCACAAGAAAAGAAAAGGAAAACAAAAAAAACAAAAAAAACCCCAAATACCACCAAACAAAACTTAAGCAAAATTATATCAGAGTAAAACCTTGAATCTGAAACAGGTTCATTATACGTAAATAAAAAGTGTAGGTCTCCTATTTTTTCTTAATATTGAATAGTGGTTTTCATTATTCTCCTTTTCTAGAAGCTATATAGACCTAAACAGTAACTTACATAACAACACAAATGTCATTGATTTGACAATAAATTAAAGCTAATCTCATTGAGTACAATTTTACTAGACATATTTTAACTTGGTCCTTGGGATAATACACTAATTAGAAGAAGGGATAATACACTGATAGAAGAGATTATGAATAAGAAATCAGCGACTTGGATGATACTGACCCAACAAAATTAAGTTGCTTATAGTTTTCTACTTTTAGCTCACGAGTGCAAGCCTGCAAAATTAAATCCAATGTAGGTAATTGCAAATGTTATGGAACAGTCTAAAATATTTTTATAGTAAAAACTATTTGAGAACTGTTCAAATGTTAAAAAGGTAAGAGATAATACAATACTGGACACACTGTATCGATACTGTAGTAGGGCAGGAAGATAAAGCTCCATGTAGAATTTTAGTAGAGTTGTTGAAACATGAGGATGGAATCAACCATGAATTTCCCAGGGAAAAAAAAAAAAAAAAAAAAACAAATCTGAGAACAAAAAAGTACCATTTATCAAATGGTACTTTGTGATTTTTACTGTTGTTAATATTATTTTGGAAAATTTAACAGTTTTGAAAATATGTGTCTAATCTAAATTAGATTTGGCCAATCTCTGGCCAAAAGCACTGAGAACACTTTGCCATACCAACATTAATGGCAGATTGCTTGTGATCTTCATCTTGTATTTAGAACAACTATGTTTTGGGTCCTCTTCTGTTTAACATAAAAGTAGCACTTGAATCTCAGATCTCCATACATGCACAAGTTGCTACTACTGATTATTCCCTGGAAAGCCTCTTTGCTTCCTGCTGAAGCACTTGGAACTTCCCTTGCTAAACTATATTTGTCTCAAAATTTCCACACGCAGTGCAAATAAGGTAACTGATGAATTATTTATCTGATGACCTCACACTTTTTATTCTATTTCTACCAAAAAAAAGAGGAGACTGACACAGAAATTCCTGCACGGAAATAACCAGAGTAAGTCTTCTATCGTTCCTTGCAGAAGACATTAATTTGTGCTTCTTTTCTTTTCAAAAAGAAAGAACTAAAGAATACATATTAAATAAAACATGGGAGGAAGAAAATGGACTTCCCTAGATGAAAACTATAACACAGCAGAACAGAAAGAGTATAGGATGTGGGAAGAAACAATAGTTCACTGACAAAAATCACCATCACTGAAATGGGCACCTAACTAGCACAGTTCTACAAAATCAGTCAATTTTGCTTTGTACTTGTCTCCACTGAAAAAAAAAAAAAAGTATGAGCCTCATGGAAAAGAGCTTCCCCATAGCCAGAGAGGCTGTCCAAACTGGCAACTTTGTAAATTAGTAGTTTTCATTCTATCCCAGTTCCTGCCTAGGAGACTGTAGTTTACATCCAAGAATGACATGCAACTTCAATTCAAGAAGACAGAACAAGGGCTAATGGGTATAAACTGGAGAAGAG
>BJBW01002824.1:48490-87930 GCA_004320125.1 Scolopax mira
CCTCCTGGATTACAGGGGAGTTGTTCTGTTCTCCATTCTCATCTTCCAACCCAAGAGGCTGAATACCCTGGGGGTAGCTGGTCTGACAATTAAAGATGGAGGCAAAGAAAGCATTAAGTATCTCAGCCTTCTCCTCATCCTTGGTCACAATGTTTTCCCCCACATCCCATAGGGGATGGACATTTTCCCTGACTCTCTTTTTGTTGAAGAATTTCTAGAAACCTTTTTTTGTTGTCCCTTACATTAATGGCCAGGTTGAGTTCGAGACGGGCTTTTTCCTTCTGAATTTTTTCTCTGTATAATCTAACAAGATCTCTGTGCTCCTTCTGAGTCACCTGTCCCCTCATCCAAAGGTGGTAAACCCTCCTTTTTTCCTTAAGTCCCATCAAGACCTCTTTCTTCATCCAGGCTTTTTCCATTTTCCCCACCCTTTAATTTTTCGCCTCATGGGGGCAGCCTGCTCCTGGACCTTTAGGATTTCCTCCTTGAAGAACATCCAGCCTTCCTGGATCCCTTTGCCCCACAGGATTATCTCCCAAGGGGCTCTCCCAAACAGGGTTCTGAACAGGCTAAAGTCCACCCTCCGGAAGTACAAGGTGGAGGTTTTGCTAACTCCCTTCCATACATCACTAAGAATTGAAAACTTGACCATTTCATGATCGCTAAACCCAAGATGGCCTCCAACCTCCAAATCTCCCACTAGCCACTCTTTTTTTGTCAAAAGTAGGTCTAGCGAGGTACCTCCCCTGATAGGCTCACCTACCATTTGTGTCAGGAAGTTATCTTCCATGCACTCAAGGAACCTCCTAGCCTGTCTGCTCTCTGCTGTGTTACATTTCCAGCAAATGTCTGGTAGATTGAAGTCCCCAACCAGAACAAGGGCTGGCATTTGTGAGACTGTAGCCAGCCGCTTATAGAATACTTCATCAACCCATTCATCCTGGTTGGGTGGTCTATAGCAGAGTCCCAGCACAAAATCACCCTTGTTAGCCTTCTCTTTCACCCTTACACATAAACACTCAATTTCTTTGTCGCTGGAGTCTAGTTCTATACAGTCAAAGCACTCCCTAATGTACAGAGACACACACCTCCCCTCCTTTCTTGCCTATTTCTTCTGAAGAACTCATAGCCACTCATTGCAGCATTCCAGTCGTGACCGTTTCTGTGTCACCATGTTTCCATGATTGTGACTACATCATAGCTGTCCTGCTGCATATTGTTTTCTTTTTTCCTTCCTCTATTTTTTTCCAATCATTATGTTTTCTAGTTTTCCCATTCCCCCTCATACACTCATCTCACTGTAAGCACACCCTTTGTCCTCTTTCTTTCAGCTACTCACCACCCTACTTTTTAAGTTTTCCTCAGAGATTTCACACTTTCACATTTTATCTATTGATGACCATGAATTTTTAATTGCTTCGATTTTCGGCTACCAAGTATTTCTCTGTGTGTGCTGTAAGTAAATTATTAAGTAAAAGCTACGATTAGCTTGCCCAATTTCACTGAAGGAAGATACACACATACTAAATAACGTGCTCTGTTTGGGAATACAAGCCTGGGAAGTAAATAGCTTCATTCCCAATTATAGTGGCATTCAATTGGACTTCTACAATTAATCTTACTATTGCCGTCATGATAAATCCCACCTCCAAAGATATGTAATTAGCTTTCAAACGAAAGGACACATGAAGGAGCTTAAGCCAAATGTATGTACTTTCTTAAAAGAAAATGAAAATCATTTTACAAAGGTCAGTATTAGCAATTATTGAGCATATCCAAGGAATATGGAAGATGTGTGTATTTAATTCTACGGAGACAGAGAGTTCCTTTGCGTTTTGCATGACTACTTTTACTTAAAAGTAAATATATTCACTGTGTTAAAGACTGACATTTCAGGGTTTAATAGCAAAATTAAAAAATAAAAAATGCCATAATTTTAAAGGTTACAATTTTCAGATTTTCTTGCCTCTGACCATCTTCTAGCTACACTGTCTTACAATAATGCTCAATATCCAGACTGGAAAAGAAAAGGAGTCCTACTATTAATAAAACTATAGGAGAATGGTATAAGGTACAGAGCAAATACATAAACATGTCAGAGCAAGGCATGTACACCTCCTTCTCTCCCATAACTTAGGCCAAAACTAGACTGTTTTTTCCACAGGTATCAATCTGTAAACCTAATTTTTGCATAAAACAAAGTGGCAGTTAAAGTAGTCATGAAAGCACTAGGGGACTTTTTGTAAACATCTGTTCAGTGCAAAAGACAGAAAACTACTCAACAGGTGAGACAATGTATGTGAAAGTTCAAAGAGAAAATACTCTGTGTTATATGGCTTCAACTGTAGAACATCTAGAATTGATGTTGGGTACACCTAAAGCCAGAATCCATCTGTCTGTATAAGAAAAAGGATGTGAAAATTGCATTTTAATACCAGAGGTTACTTCCTGAAAACTTTCTAGTCAAGTATTTAAGAAATAATTTAAGTAATTGAGGTGAGTTCTTCGTAAGACTGCAAAAATTTGTTAAGAGATTTATTTCTTTGCTAATTACCTTTGTACAGACTCTTCAGACTACCAGTGCAATTAACCTTAATGAAAACTTTAGTGATTTAAAGACAAATGAACATCATTTTCGTTATCCTAGATAAAATATATCCTTCACGAAAGGCTGAGCAGTGATATTCTTCACACAACTTTCCACAAATCGATGCTCTTCCAAAATGGATGACCTTTCTTTGTATCTCATCTTGGGTCAAGCAGAATTTCATTTGCTTGTAATAGTAATTTCTATGGTAATAAGTAGCAAGGATACATTTTTTTCATTAATTACTGCCTATTTTCTGACAAACTTTAAAAATTGGATTTTTTTCTGAGTAAATAACAGGTAGCTGCTATTATAGACGTATTAACTCCTTCATTCATGCAAGAAACCTAGTAAAATGCCTGCAAAGACATAATGGAAGGACTGCCATATCTCATATGATATTCAAAAACTCCATTAAATATAGCATCATCAGGGGTGATGAAACACTGTCTGAGAGACAGGAAACTTCCTCAAACAAGGCTGAGATATGTATGATTGGGTACCACAAGCCAGAGACTGCTGTGGGCCATGACAAACCCACTTCACCTTGGTGACCTTTTTAGGAAGCAAGCAGCTAGGGACTGAGTAATGACAGAAAAATAAATATAAACTCATTATTTAGCTAACATATTCTCCGGACAATTCAACTAGTTTTTAGAAGGTGGTAGGACAAATGACCACAAATATAAAATGCTATAACTAAGCTCTAGTTGAAATCAACTGAGAGTTTTAAGTTTTATACTTGAGCTAACTGTAACTCACTTTCTAAACATAAAAAAGCTCCCTTCAGCAATTACTTAAAAGCAATCAGAATTATTTAGAATAACATTTTTGTGAATAATTAGGTCCTTATATTTTGCATAATCTTCTTTACAGATACAAGGCCACTTTTGGGCTGTTACTCTTTTCCAAACACAATGTGCTTCTTTCATCTGTGCATAATATGGATATGAGTACACTAGAAAGTAATTGCAATTATCAAAAGATCAAATGTATGATAAATTAAAGTATTGGATCAAAGCTTTCACATTTTTGTCAAATAGATTTGGAAACATACCGTACGATTTATGAGTACAAAGCAGCTCATGTATATTCAGGCACAGCCAGATGAACCTGCACGCACAATATTTCGGAGGAACTCTTCAAAACGTTCTAGATCCCATGCTGGAAAGTTTACATTAATATCCTAAGATCCTCACTGAACAAACTTTCTCAGTCTAGCGACAATCACAGTAATATCAGCCTGACACCAAAATGCACACACAGATTTCTCATTTTCTGTGTCTTGAAAGTCGACAGCATGTAAATTCACAAACATTTCAAGGGAGTTCAGGTTTTCTTCCTAAATTTAGCATTTATCATATAAAATTTCAAATCAAGACATGAAAGTAAAACACGCTAAAATTTATGGGTGTTAGCTTAAGTGTCATCATAATAGGTTTATTTTTTGACACATCTATAACTAAACCAAACATACCTCTTCAAGAAATCCTATGCTAACTTGAGGCCTGACATGTATGACAACTAAATAAGCTTAGCTGAGCTTCCCCTAGCCATTACTAAAAATCACAGCCAATAAATAGCTTGCAAATGGTATATTAGACCTTTATACTTACTGCCAATCAAAACCGAGACTAGAATCTTAAGATAATGAGATCCTGACATAATGCATCATACTGTGATAATGCCATTGCTTCTGAATTACACAGTTTTAGAATCTATCTTAAATTACATGGGGAAAAGAGGAATTTGCTTCTAACCATGATAAACAGCTTTCCTTTAGTGGAAAGATATCCACTGATGCCTGGGAATGTTATTTTTAAATAACATGAAATGTGCTTGTTTTATAACTGCTCCTAGCACCTGGTGAAATTTGCAGCTGAGAAGACCTAACAATTTAAAAATAACTGAATCACAGTTTATTTTTAATTTCAAATAATATAATCACCTGTATTTAGTATTACACATATTTAGACAAGCTGCCTGTCTCTGTTCCCAGCTATCTCTTTTCCTCTGTCATCTCAAACTTGACATTTTTCCATTTCAAATACATGATTTTTTTTTTTCCTAGGATGACTTGTCATTACAACTGTCAAAAACGATAATTATTTATGTATACCTATTTATTACTAATCTAGCAAAATCTTAACAAACATCACACAGTTACTGTTTGTTCATGTCATTCTGCTGACAACCCTGGTTTTCACTGCTGTGGGTTTGATGCCTTTTTACATACATCAGACCCACTTCCCTTGTTTACCATTTCCACAGCATTGCAGGCCCAGACATATTCTTTGGGGTTTTTTCCTGTTTGTTTTCAAACGTTTTGTAAGTTTCACACCTAATAAAACATTTTAATGCAAGGCACAATAATTATAAAAATCAAATTGTATAAATGTTTTGCATAGATAAGTAGTTTTGCCAGATCAAAGTTTTGATTTTTTTTTTTTTTCCATTAATGGGGAAACTCTCCATAACTCAAATTTTGAGGCCCCTAATTTCAAATGGTTTCACATACAAACATTTCAGCTATGTATACAGTCTTGCAAACGCTTGACTACATGGGTCCACTTGAGGTGTGGAAGTGTATAGACTGAAATAAGATTTCCATCCAAAAAAAAAAAAAAAGCACAAAATAAGAATGCCCAGACAAATAAAGTAAAGCCACTAGAGAATTGAGAAATTTTCTACTCAGGAAGGAGCTTTTGTGTCCCTACTGCCTGTCACAGCTGAAATTTACCACTTAAAACCAGAAAGTGAGGAATCCTTTTTTATTTCCTTCTTTTCTTTTCCATGCAAATTTAAATGGCTTCTAAAAATTATTATTTTCTTCTGTAAATTTCATTTGTTTTAACCTTGTTTGACACTACCACCAAAATTATTTGCACTATCTCTTAAAGTGACCGTAGGACCTATCCCTTATCTTTCTTGCATCGCAATCGCAGTGACTATTTGGCCCAAACTTCTATTTTTTCCCCCCTCTTTCTTCTCGCATCAGTCTGCTTCTCCCAAAAAAGCAGCTCTCTGATACGTGGTATCTTTTATTTCATTTCTGCCACACTATTTCCCCTTCAAAAATGGAACAATTTTCTCGACCTGATTCCATAAAGTATAGTGTCTTTTTCATATTTTTAATAAACAATTAAAAGCCATTATTGTAGGAGAAAGTAGTTAATTAATAATAGCAAATTTTTAAGAGTTATGTGAGATCTTTTCCACACAAATCTTGTTACCAAAGACTTAGAACCTTAGAAGAAAGCCAATTAAAAGCATGAACCTGCTACTCTGCTTCTTGATTCTTTTGCAGATGCTTTGACTCATGGCTTGTTTAGTTCTGCTGGTAGCTTCCTTCAGGCAGGAGGTGGTGGGAGTTTGGGGCTGGTAGATTTTAGGTTATAGACTTTTAAACCAATTAATATTTCTTTTTCTTATTTATTTTTTCTCCAGTGGCACACACACATAGGGTGAATGTGGGGAGGATCTAAAGCTTTATCATCATGGTAAATCTTACTAATGCAGTTCAAACACTATATTGCAAGATCTATGTATCCAGATGGAAAATCTTCTGTGCTAAATCTGATCAGAGAAGACTTATATTATTAAGAGTTTATATATTACAGATAAAATGTGACTTGACATAACCTTCAAGTTGCTGCCAAGCCAAAGCAAAAAAAAAAAAACAACAACAAGGGCTGAAGTAATCTTTTTCAGACTTACTTTTGGAACAGAAAAACTCATTGTGAAAAGTATCAAAAAAAGTAACAAAACAGTAAGCAGATTTTTCTAAGCCTAAGGTCCTGAAGCATTTTCACATCAAACTGATTAAGGGGATCACTAAAATATCCATGTGGAAAGACTACTTGGCAAGCTGGCCTCATAAAATAGCAACATGCAGTCAACAAAATGTAAGATGAATTTAAAATAATTACTCTGGACATACTACTCTTAAAGTACATACTCAGGCTTGAAGTACATTCAGTCAGTAGCTGAACTGGCAACAGCCATGACCCAGCAAGCACAAGAATAGCAGAGCTGATCTCATATTCTGAAGCTGCTGTTGGATATGCAGATCTTTAAATTATGTGTCCATTTATTGACACACTGTCTAGTGAACTACTACTTCATTAGATCTCCTAGTAAGGTAAATGTTTATTAGCTTTCCCTTCTATTTTAATGTTATCACACAAGGTATGATGATTCGATAAATAGTTTTAAGAATTAAGACTATTGGATTTTCATTAAAGTTAATAAATTGTCTAAGATATTTAAAGAGATCTAGGCAGATAAATTCTATTCAAGGGTTTGAGGTTTTCTCTTGGGTTTTTAATAGGACTGAAAGTTGACCAAAACCTTGAGGTGAAAGTGCTTAGACATTCTCCTTTTCTGAGTTACCCCAAAAGATCAAAATTCAGAAAAAAAAGGTTTTATTAGAATATAAACTAGGACAGGATATGCAATCAACTGCAGTATCAATTTCAGTTGATTCAGTGACTGTCTGAGTTGAAACAAAACATACCCAAGGCCTTCCTATCCCTGAGAAGCAATTTTTCCCATGCCACAAATGGTGTAGCTATCGTTTTACTCTCTTCATATGGGCTAGAACATTGCACACTCCAGATCCTTTAAGTTCCTCTTCCCTCTTTCCTTCTGTCTACTCGCCCTGCATTTAGGAGATGCCTCTTCATCCCCACATTTAATTGCTCTTCATAGGAAGAAAGCAATTTTGAGGCGTTTTTACTGTATTTCTCCTGTTTTAAAACAATGCAGCTTGCAAACTGAGAATAAATAAATAAAATGCATGTTCTGAGTTATAGGGACAGTTCAAGCTGGAAACTCAGTTCAACCTGAAACATGAACAGGACTCCACGTGTCCCATTATCATAAGACTTTCTTATGAGTGTCAAATCAGAACTGAAACATGACTCGGGGTCTCTGGGGTGAGTTTCTAAAAAAACTGAAGTGTTAAATATCCCAAAATAGGTCTCCCATTCCCTCATTGTGGAAAGCTTCTGAAAGTCCTGGATTTAAAAACCTATTTTATGAATATCTAAACAACAAGGAGAAAATAATGACCCCCTATGATATGATCACTTCTTTTCCATTCTCAGATGTCAGGTTATGTTTTTTGTAGTAAAGAAAACCAGTTTAATAATCTTTAAAACTATCTTGAGTCTGCTGAGATATGCATGTATGTATATATCTAAATATATATAAAACAAGAATGACAAGCTTCCATTCTGAAAAGTCTATGTAGATTCCAAAGACACAGAGAGAGAAATAATACTTTTTATAATCAGATAAGAGAATAACTTTTTCAGCATAGGGAAGATGTCTCTAAATCAGGGTGGAATCCTGCTAGTGAAACAGAGTGATTTTTGTACTATATTGAAATTTCATACAAATTTGAACTTAATTGAAAATTCCCTGACACATTATATATACACACACATGAAATGTAAAGCATCAACTGAATTAATAATTATCCAGAGTTTCAGGGAAAATAGCATTGGTGCCGGCTTTCAATAATCCCAAACAACTCAACCCAACCAACAGCAATAATTAAATCACTGTCTTTCCCATTCTCATTTCCTTCCACTATTTGAAAAGAGAAGTCTTAGAAGTAGATACCACGGGGGAAGGGCCAGCTTTACTCTGAACGAATCTGAATCACTGAATACTGAAAAAATTAACTCAAATGGACCAGCAGGAATTCTTTGCCTTTTAGTGGTGAAACCATTTTAGGTTAACTACAAAAACATGGATTTAAAAATTAATCTTTATTCCCAGTTTTGAAATCTTTTTTGTTTACCATTTTTCTAAATTGTTAAGATATTCTATGACTCCTAGAGATAATAATCAAACATCTCATTTCTGTGCTGAATGAAGTCAGTATTTTACACAGAAAATAAATGCTGAAATTAAGGCATATACAGGTTCCAGGGTTTTAATTCAAAGGTATTAAAGAAAAATGAAAGAAATTGGATCAAAGATATTCCGAAAGTTACTTTCCTATATATATGGTGAATTTTATATTTCTGCTTCTGTCTTCCTAAATACATTTTCCTATTTTACTTTAAATTGGTCTTATAGAGGAATTGGTTTGTTCTATTCATTCAGAAAGTTTTCTGTGTTCAGAGTTAAATGCTTGAAGGTCTGAACTGAGATGTTCTTCTCTACTATTTACAGAAAGGTAGGAACTGTAGAAATACTATGTTCTTAAAAAGTTTCCTCTATAGTTGCAAGATTGAAAGCTATTTCCTTCTCCAAAAAGGTGAGCTTTTGTTTTCTTCAAAATATTCCAGATATAGATCTGTAGCCTTGTCTACAACTCCACAGAATGCTGAAATTACACACCATCTTTAACACAGTAAATAAAAGAATTGCAACAGACCTTAACTAACATTGCACACACCTTCTATGCAGTTGTGCTTTTCATACAAAGTACTTACCATGCTTAAAAGTTAAAACTCTATGAATATCATTATCACAAACTCTTTATGCCATTTTGTATGGATTCATTTAATATATTTCCAGTTTGGTAACTACAACATGTAAGAACAAGCTTCAGTAAACACATTTGTTTGCTTTTAAATTAGAAGTTTAACTACATTAACATACTGATTTGACAAAGATAATTCTAAGGATTATTATGCTGAAAACTAAAACCGTACTTCTTTAAAGTCCTGAGATTTAAAAAACAAATAAATGAATCATTTCATCTACTACTACGTATGTATGTTTTACACAGAAAGGGGGAAACATGCTACATATTATAAACGTTAGGTTCTTACAAGGAACTTTTAAGCCACAAGTATTTGCAAATCTTACTGAGAACATAAAAGTAAAAAGATATCATCTCCAATTTTAACATGCAAATTAACATAGGAAACTTCATAAATAAAATCTGACAATAGATTTCACTTCAAATCATGACAACTATTTCCTTAGGACAGTTAAGGAAAAAAGCTGATCTGGAGTTTTATCAAATTACTTTTGTGATGTTTTCCTACTAAATTACGCAAAAACTGCTATTTTAAAACAAGGACAATGTTTTAAATAATCCTGTAATAAGTCTGAAAAAAAGAGCATAAAAAAATAATTTGTCGTTTGTATTTGTATTACAAATTAATTTCTTAAAGCTCATACTTGTAAAAGACCTCCTGAAATACTTTTAAACAGTAGGTTTTAATTGTATGAGGTTTGGGATGTGCGTGGGTTTGTTGTTTTTTTTAAAAAAAAAAATAATTAAAAAATCTTACAAGTACATCATTTCAACTTTTTGCTACTTCTTCCCTATTCATTCTGCTGGTAAAGATTACTTTTAAAAACAACTACTGGTATGGTTGATGGGGGTTTTGTTGTGGTTTTTTTTTTTAAATTTACTAATAAAATAAATTAGAATCCTGCACAAGAATGACAAACGTAGTTTACCTAGATCTGATCTAAAGAGAGTGAAGAGATTAATGTATTCATGAGATAAAGCATTAATTGACACAGAAGTTAGTTTATAAAGAAACACAAACTATACTTCTCCAGAAAGGTAAAAAGATCTTAACTATAGTTAATGCAGGTTGAATTCAAATACTCCATTTAAATTCTTTAAGAAAAGAATTCTGACAAGAAATTTTAAACTAGTCGGATCTCATATTTGTTGACATTTCAAAACAGAACCCTGGCATCCTGTAAAATAATTAAAAATAATCCATCCTTAAAATTATTTAGTAGGATTTTCTCACCTTTTCCTCAGCCATCTAAAATATGTATTATTCTATCTGAGAGATTAATGAGAATTCTTTGTCAGTGCAAGTATTCTTCAACTTCTAGTGTATTATACATTTGTACCAAGATCCATCATTAAAATATTATCAATTCCATGATTATTTGTGCTAATATAATTTGTAAATTATGATGATAGACTTAGTAATCAAGACCCTTCCATTAAATTAAAACCTCTAGCATGATTTCTGAAGTAAATTTTATGGGAAAATTTCTGTGCTGAATTTTCTTTCCAGTTTATTTTGAAAAGTTTGATGAGTACTTCACTCATGATGTGCAATTTTTTTGATGGGTGGACTCAAAATGTTATTGAAGGAAAATTCATTAATAGGTAGGGCAGAATCCAATTGCACCATTGGATACTCAAGATCAAGCAGAGCTTTACTGTAAAAACATTGTATTAACATGTAAAGGAGGAGTTAATTCTTTCCATGAACAGATTTCTTCTATATCTTTCAATAATAGAAAATAGTTTGTTCATTGTCACTGAAATGGGACACATTGTAAGTGATACTGAATTATTTCTATTGATTAATTTTCTAATTAATGAAACATTTTGTATTTGACCAGAATTATGAAAGTTGTACCAAGTTCTGCACTTGGATTTTTTTTGTTACACCAGTACTAATTTCAAAGAGATCCAGAAGATCTTCTATGTAAAGGAAAATTTCTCTTTGTGAACAATTGGGAATGTTCATTCGATAGAAGACATTTCGGAGTATATTGTGCTTCTTTTGGAATCATATTGTGACATAATATTTGACTGAACAATTATAAACAAACCTCTACATACTGAACAAATGTTTTACAGTTTTCCATGTGAGTGACATGGCTATTTATGTGCAATGTTCATTTTCATGAGTGATTCTGTCATGGAAAATAAAAATGTGTTCATGGTTCAATAAATGAGTCTGTTGATTAACCAGACCTGACAAATTTTAACCTCTAATATTTTAATCCTCTTCAACTGACAATGATGCGGTTTCTACTAGGCTAAATATTTAAATTTGAAAGAGTAATTTTTGTCTACATCATCTGTAGATTACGCTTTGCAAATTGCATCACATTAAAAATTTATACAACAAGTTTTTGTACTGGGTCTGGTGGGGAAAGGGTTAATTGTCCCCAGGACCTAGCAGGGAGGCAGGTATTCCATCCCATGTGAGCCATGCCCAGGGGGGTGGCCAGAGCTGGCCGGGCAAGGGGAGGGACAGGAAGTGAGGGAGGAAGAGGAAGACCCCCCGGGGGAGAAGGAGTGGGGAGAACAGGGCGGTCGGCAAGTGGCGGTATCGTAATCGCGGTTGTTTTTTCCTCTGTCCGTATTATTGGTGTTGTTTCTTGTGCCCTTTGCTGTTCTGTTAAATTGCCTTTGTCTCAACCCACGAGTTTTGCCTTTTGCTTTCAATTTTCCCCTCCCGGCCGCGGTGCCGGTGGGGACTCTGGTCTGTGTGAGTGGCTGCCACGTGGTCCTTTGGTGCCCTCTGAGGCCAAACCACGACCGTTTGAAACCACGTATTCCAACTACTAGTTTATATAATTCAACTAAATTAATTTCATATTTTTATACAGGAATGCATTATGTATTCTAATTATCAGATTAATCTATCTTCAGGATTGCATAAACATTAAAAATACCTAGAGTCTTATCAGTGATATATGGGAATGTGCATGCATACCAAAAATTCATGCACATAAAACATTCCTTCATGCTGATAAATATTTTGATTTTTTTTTTTCCAACTTTCCAATTATCACCTTAAAAATCAGGAAAGAACAACAAGAAAATATTCGTCTATAATCTATCACATCACATCTGCTACTGGTAGTAAATACTCAAGAAATAGGGTTTTTATTATATCGGAAATACAAAATGAACCTAGCCATTATAAATACAGATTTATTTGTCCTATTTAAATATAGACACTAACATAAGACTGAGGATGAAACCTTAAGCCTAGTCAAACTGGGGAGAGAATTTTCCTCTTTGAAGACCTTGAAAATCAGTTAAATATTCAAATCCTTTAATTTATTCCTTCCTCCCTTCTAAAAAGAACTTAGCTGTAAGGTTTATTTTACTGTTGTGAATGCTACTAAATTGCACGAATTTGTTTCTACAATAAGGCAAGCTCTTTTTTAAGCATCTGTAGTGAAAAAGGTCTGGTATTTTATTTTCAGAGAGAAAATAGAGTTTGACTCTTTTATGTCTGCAAGAAGTCAAAAAGGCATACTTCTATTTCTATATATTCTTACCATTATTATAGTAACCTAAGCTAACACCACGGATGCTACAACATTAAAAAAAGTATCCCAACTACTTTTCAATATTATGCTTCTAGCTAAAGAGTCTTAGACTGTTTTATAATACTCTCTTTTATCATTTTGTAGGGCAAACGTTATTAAGATTTTCATATTCATATGTCAGGCATCGTAAACATGTTCAGATTAACAAAATACACAATAATATAAAGAACATGTATGTCTTTAAAGAAAAAAGAAAAGCTATTTTTAAACATTCATGAAAGGTTTCTCAGGATCTCTATCAGCTATCTAAAAATATATGTAATTCAAAAATGAGTGATTATGAATACCTATGTTCTATCAATACTTAAAGTTTCCACTCAGGAATGGAGATTCTTTCTGCTCTGAGCTGTGTTCTGAACCAGCACAGAAAAGTATTTTTGTGTCTACACTGAAGGGCTCTCTATTTTCTTAGCACTTGAGGTAAGTAACTCAGTGCTTAGGTAAGGTACTCACCTTTCAGTTTAGAAAACATTCTGAATAGCTGATATCATGAGATATCAGAGACAATTATGAAAAAGAAAGATTCTTAAAACAGTTACTCTGCTTACTATGTAAATCTTCAACTCTATATCAACCATCTAAATGGGTGCAGAAACCAACTACCGGTTTTAACCTGGCAAGCTTATTTTCCAAGGCAAACTTCTTTCCAATGAAGTTTACAAAATTAATTTTGCAATTTTTCTTATTGCTGTGGTAACAACTATAAAAACTACTGAAGATCTATTTAGCACCAGAAAAATAACCGGCTATTAAGGCTCATTAAGTAATACTTTGAAGACTGACAGTCCTGCTCAGAAGGTTGACTGAATAATTCTGTTTGCATTAATCTCTATCAAATATTATTTTACCCCAGAAGTATTAGAAAAGACATGAAATTTGTTCATAAAGATACCTATATTTGCAAGCAGGGTGTTTTAAGTGCTAATCAACTGAGGTTTTTATTGACAAAAATCTGTATATTGACAGAAATCTTTTGAGTAGAGATGGTGAACTTCAACTTAAGGATCTGGTGGCTTTCTGACTTTGCAATTATAATCTAGTTATCCCTTTCTCATCCTGGCAAAGTTCTGGTCTGCTATCATTCTGATTTTCTGAAATAGTTTCCTTTTTTTTCCAAAAAAGAGAGATGTCATTTATTCCAAGAAAATGATTTGAACATAATTATTTAGAAGACTTGACCTAGAGCTTGTCTATTTAAAACCCAAGGACTTGTAAACATTACCTGCACAATTTAAACCTCAAGCGGTCTGCTATTTCTGATTGCCTCAGGTTTTTATACCAAATCTGGATCAAAAAACCACCAAAGATTTTCTGTCTGACAGCAACAAATTAATCTGAGTCAGCTTTCAAGACCAAATGAGTCATGTTGCCAAATACAGAACTTTTGTTTCTTTTTACAAATGCTGGGGTAAATTGCAGTTATCTTTATGTCATATCCTAATACAAATATGGAATAAAAAAATATTACTAAATTAATAATAAAAAATGAGTGCTCCTATATAAGTTATTTGATAAAAGATAAGGAAAACAATAGAGTGAAAAATTTGTTTCCTGATATATAGTTAATTTAAAAAAAATAATAAATCTATCTATCCAGACAATGCTTCATTTCATGACTTTTCATTCAAGGTAAGACCAATATATCCTGAATAGAGAAAAGGGTCTACAGTGGGAGAGGGGAAAGGCTGAATACTTGTAAGCAGTCTTCTTTCTATCTCAGAAACATCCTTATGTTATTATTTTGCCTTTTGTCTGAAAAAAAAAAAAAAGATGAAAATAATCTAATTTCTAATTATTTTATTACTAGAGAGTAATGAAATCAGATTTACTTTTAAGTTTTATTTACATGGACTATATAGCCACAAATTTCTGGAATATAGGAAGGAAGGAGAAAGTGTTCCATCATGAATCTTTCTTTTCTTTCCTTTTCTCTTCCCATAATGACCCCGCTTTCCAGATCAGCTCAAAGTTCTTATTTCCTGACTTCTTAGCATCTGTACTTGTTTCCAGTAAAAATGCATATCTATAAGGTTTTTTGAGTTATCTCAAAGACAAGGAAAGAAGGGGAGCCATTCACTCAGATATGAAACCATAAAGAAAGTTCTGTTCAAATAGGCTAAGAAGATAAAAAGCTTCAGTACAAACTGAACAGCTATGGTACTACAGTCTTGGGAGAACCCTGAAACTGAGCTTTTGATTTGGAATGTAACAAGTTAATTTTTGTTGGTTTTCTTGATTTTCCTACATAGAAAATTCAAGCACCACCATTCCACAAAAACTACATAATAATAGTAAGGTTTTGCTCTTGAATTGCTTCCAATTGCTTTCCAAGTGGTCAAAGTATGGGTGAAGTGGGAATTTAGAGAAATGGTTGTTCTTCTTAAGTAGCTCATTTTCCTCTACAAGAAACATACTACCAGCTGAAAATCAATCTCCAGATATTCAATCGTGCCTCCACTGACAGGCAATGAACAAATAAATTAAAAGTATAGGGCTTTTTTTATAGCAGAGGATTCTGAATTATCTCCACTTCCAACAACCTAAGCTTAGGTACTTAAGAGTTACACTCATGTAATTGGTATGAATGGTCATTCAGCAGATGTGTCTGTTAATTTGTCTCAATAGCTTTCATGTCAACTGTAGTATTCTGAATCCATGCAGTCCACAGTAATTGTCCAATCTGTGAATAGGCACTTCCTTTTAACTATAAACCAGTTTCCTGAGATTTTCATTTTATTATAGTCAACTTACTGTTTTATGACTAGCGTTTCTTTGTTGCTCTTTTCCATGTTCTTCATAGTTGTACACTTCTGTGCTATAACCACCTCAGTTAGCTCTCTTCCAGGTCACAGTGCACTACAGTATATGGAAACTCACCTCAAATGGAAACCTTTCCAAAATTGTTATCTTGGTTATCCTGCTGTGTAACTTCCTTATTTTTAATTTAGGACTTTTCAAGATAGCGTAGCTCATGAACTTCAAATTATGTACTGATCTTTTCTCTTTTGTTCTTAATTCCATTTCCCTTCTGAAATTCAATAATAGTAGTTAAACACTACTAGGTTGATTTTTCCAGACAACTACCCATAATGTCTTCCAGGAAGGATGATATATTTTGGGGTTTTTTTTCCAAATAGTAGTAGTGCCTAATTTAAAGACTGTCATTACTACAGTGGTGGCTTACTGAGCTAATTTTTGACATCAATATTAGTTTTCAAACTTGTATCTCAGGAACCCTCTAAGTAGAGACCATATTCAGTAAACTAGACAGCACAGATCACAGGTACAAATCTCAGCCTCTCATAGTCTAAAAATCACTTCTACCTGAGACTTATGGTAGTTATTCTAAGTTATTGTAAAGTAAATACATTTCTAGGAAGTATCTGTCCACATCATGGGGTGGGGTGTGTTGAAACCTGATTCCAAGTATCCACCAAGCTATTCTAGCCTTCCCCCTTCTCCAAGAAAGGGGCAAGAAAAATATACTGAAAAGCTTATGGGTCCAGATCCCTAAGGAGAGATCCCTAACTAGTTATCATCACAGGCAAACTAGACTCAACTTGGGGAAATTAGTTTAATTTTTTGTCATTCAAAATAAAACCAAATTTTAAAAATCCTTACCCCCACCTCTCCCTTCTTCCTGGGCTCAATTTTACTCCTGATTTCTCTACCTCTTTCCCTCGAGGGGCACAGGGAATGGGCATTGTAGGCAGTTCATCACATCTTGTCTCTGCCAGTCTTTTCTCCTCAGGGGGAGGACTCCTCATAATCTTCTTTTGCTCCAGCATAGAGTCCTCCCATGGGAGACAGTTCTCCATGAAGTTCTCCAATGTAAGTCCTTCCTACAATCTGCAGTTCTTCACAAAGTGTTCCAGGGTGGGTCCCTTCCTTGGGGTGCAGTCCTTCTCCAGCTTGGTCCCCCATGGGGTCACAAGTCCTGCAAGGAAACCTGCTCCAGCATGGGATCCTCTCTCCACAAGATGCCAGGTCCTATGTGGGAAGCTGCTCCAATGTGAGCTCTCAGCTTCCTTTGGGTACATCCACCTGCTCTGTATGGAATCCTCCACAGGCTGCAGGTGAACATCTACTCCACCTTTGACCTCCATGGGCTGCAGGGAGAGAGCCTGCCTCATGGATTGCAGGAGCCTGGAGCACCTTCTCCTTGTCCTTCTTCACTGACCTGGGTATCTGCAGAGATTTTGCTCCTGTATATTCTCACTTCTCTCCTCCAGCTGCTGTTGTGCAGCTGTTTTTAAATATGTTCCTGTTCTTAACCATAGTATCACAGAGGTGCCGCCACGATCACTGATGGTTCATTGCTCAGTGGTGGCAATGTCTTGGTGCCCGCTGGCACTGACCCTTTTGGACACGGGGAAAGCTTCTAGAACCTTCTCACAGAAGCTACCCCTGTAACCTCCCCACTAGCAAAACCTTGCCACATGAACCAAACACACAGTGGGGGTGGAAAGAAGTATCATACTTAGCAACTAGCAGTCTCTTTTGGTCCTTTCTATAGCAAGGCCTGGGGCTAAAGCAGTGTGAAGTCTGAAGCACTTTTGCAAATTTGCAGGTTGTACTTCAATTTCCTTTAATAAATGCAAAGATGCTACATGCAGATAAAGTTCTGCTTATGTGCAATTCCACTCTACATGGTCAGCTGGAGAATTAGCAACTGAGTGCTCTAAAATCAGTCTTAAGGGCTGCAGGCTCAGAAGAAAAAAAAAGAAAAAGCCTATTGGGCATGTGTGCATTTTTTCCGCATTAGTAATATACTATTTTAAGATTCTTCCAGTGTGATAATCATGTAGCTTTCATAGTATTTTAACTTCAGGTTAGACTAAAAATGATAAAATAGTAAAAAATGTTTTCATTTTTGTAAGTTCTCAGTGTCATGTCCATTTCTTTTGTTACCCAGCCTTCAGGCTTTACTGTATACCCAAGGTCTCAACACTAGTAGTATTTATTTTATCTTAGAATGAAACAGTTTTCCCCTTAGGCTTCAAAACTGTTCCATTCTGAGAGAAAGTCTCCGGTTAAAAAGATCAGAGAAGTTCTGCCTGTAATTGACCACTTCCCTTGAAGATTACAATTCAAGAACACTTCGAAAAGAGATGCCCCTGGATTTGACACAGTAAGAGTGGGAGAAAAATCCCTTTCCAGGTCCTCGGATGGAGTCCCATTCAGGGATCCCTGGCACATGCAGGTTATTCCCACCCACATTGCCTAAATTCTGTGTTACTGGGAAAAAAGTCAAACACGTGTCTCGCTCTTTTATTTGAGTTGGCTGTCGGGAGGATATATATAATGGAGGAATGGACACAAGGATTCTTAATTTTCCGTGTAGGCCTATTTTGCATGGAACCAGGCCTAAAACCCAGGCTTAAAGAAATTGCTTTGTATTTATGAGTTCCCTTCACAATCACGGGTCCCCTTGGTAAATCATAAGAAAGAAAATTAGAGGCATTTTTGAATGCCTTTGTTATGAAACTAATTCCTAGGAAATTAAGAATCTCAAAACAAGGAAAATTTAATCCGAAACACATAAAGAAAACATTAATTATGAAGCAGCAAGGAAAAGCCATTCAAAATCAATTCAAGGAAGATGAAATAAAAAACCCATGGAAAGCCAATGTTCAACACAGTGTTGTAATGATACTGTTCTAGAATGATTTAATTTAATTAAAAAAAAAGTCTAGCCCCCAAAATGAGTTACTTTTAAATGAGTGTTATGCTAACATGCAATAGATTTTTACAGTTTTAAATGGAGTTTAAAAGTGGTCTGAATTAACCACCTAACAGAATTTCAGTATTGTCACTGCTGTTCTGCAAATATGGAATTCTGATTCTGGAATATACACAAAACAGTGTAACTTTTTTTTTTTTTCTGAAACATGAGTTTTCAAAAAGACACAGTACTGAGGCTTTCTTTCTGAAACCTTCTTTCAGGGTTCAGGGTGTCTCTTTCTTATTTTCAAAAAAAAAAAAACCAACCCTTTTTTCTTTATCATTTCCACTTGATAATATGGGATATGGAAAAGCCATGAACTCAAAACAGGGAGAACACTAATACATCACAACTCCATCCGGAATTCAAATACCTCATTCACTCCTGAGTTAAAAACAAAACCCACAATAATAATAAAACTGCAACAATAAAAAAAAAAAAACACCAACAAAACAAACCCGCAAAAAACCTTCCACACACCACATAATTTTCATTTCTTGAAACTTCAGGGAAAGCAAGTCTTACACTTTATATATTCTTATAAAAAGAACAGTAGAGCAAGCTGTAAGTTATGAAAACTACAACACTACAAGTTATTATTAAAGAGGCTGACAAAAATCACTATGTATAACAGTATATGGTTCTGCACTGCATGAAGCAACAAGTATAAGTGCACTTAACTACTGTTCCTGCCTCGTGTGGATTTGGCTGTGTTCCTATTGTACATGTGAAAAGGTTTTCAAAAGATACTGAAAGGAAATAAAGTTAAATAAGATGTACTGTACGCTACGAACAAAACAGCTACACAGTTTCTCAAACAAAGCCTATTTGTGTCAGGAATCCTTTTATATTCAGTAAAATCCTGTTAATAAATTCAAACCACATAGCTGCAAATGGTTCAATTCAGTCATTGTCTGGAACACTGCACACAGACAGATGCAGTTTAACTTAAATAAGGTACCACATGGAAACAGCAATCAATAAATAGCCTACTGCTAATCCATCCCATCAAGGATTCTTTCTATCTTTTTCTGCAACTCCTCTGTTCCACTTTGATGGAAGGACTAACAACAGGTCAGCACTAATCCATCCAAAAATAGTACTAATTTTGCAGTCCTCTACAATCTGACAAGGGAACACAAAAAGGAGCTGCCGTTCTATTAATATCCATAAAAGGTGGGGCTTCAGTGAAAACAAATTAGCCAAATGGGAGTAAAATGTAAAGCGTCATCATACTGTGAGAAGACTCCAGTTTGGGGTTATGAAGAAGATTCCTCCCCACTGCTTAGTCAACTGCACTTGCAAATAAAGCTCATAGGATCCAAGGTTTTTCAAGGACCACATCAAACCCTCATATTATAAAAAGGAAGGGAGGAGAGAGGAAGTAATTTCACTTCCCAACATGTCAACTTCACCATGCCTACTGCAAAATCTGAAAGATCTGGTGTCACCCAATTTTAGTCTGCATGACAGTAGGAATCGGTTTTTAGAAGGTCTCCTGAATTAACGGGGCGGGGGGGGGCAGGCCGTTGTTTATAGGGGTTTTTTGGGGAATTTTTTTTTTTTTAATCTGTTTTACATACTTCTGCTCATGTCATCAAATGTCTCTAGTACTGGCATTGTTTGCTTATCAGTTCTGCATTTGCCTCACAATTTATATGAAATTGTAAACTTCAGTCACATCCCTCATTCTCTCCTCAGCAGACTAAAAATGTTGAGGGTCCTCTGATCTCTCTTCATTGGCAGCAGCTCCACACACTTGATAATAAAAAAAAGGTAACCCATTTTGTTTATTGTTGTCACTGATTGCCATTGATAAAAGAATGGCAAAAAAATAAGTTCATATGAATCATATAATAGAAGAGAAGGTTACTTTAGTTAGATGCTTTCTTGTTTCCAAGTTCTAGTAGGTAGTAGGCTCTAAAGTTTGGGAGAAGACTTTTTTATTTTGAAAAAAAAAAAAGGAGTAGGATTAATATTTTCAATAATTAAAAAATCATAAAAGTATAAATTCAATGTAACTTCTCTAGAAGTAATCTTAAGAAAATCCTGTCACTGAAATACCAGTTCTGCCTTATTTGCTCAAACCAAGATGTCGCATACACACTTGGTTAAAAATACAGAATCTCCTACAGAATAAAATCCTAAAATTTAGCCTTTTTAGAATGTGTCACTTTCTGGCATATGATGAAGATTTAATTTTATAATCACTGACATCTGTTTTCCATTTGCTACAAGATTTGAAAGGATAAATCTCGTGCTTTATGAAGTACACAGTGTTTGAAGTGCCATTGTATATAACTACTTTATAAATTAAGACTGATGGAAAAGTTCTATAGCAAATGGCTTTCTATGTCTATTATATGCCCTAGAAAGATAATGAAGTAGATTGTATTGGGATACAATCAACATTAAAAGTCCACAACATGCAATAGGGCAGATAGTCATTATACTGGTTGTACAACCTCTATTTACCAGACAGGCACATACAGCAATTTATCAGTTGGTTGGTTGGCTTGTTTTTTAATCTTACTCTGTGGAGGTTGTTTCCAATCACAACTTTGGACACAAAGATTGTTAAAGCTCATAGAACTTCAAAGCTGCATTGAAGATTACCCAGCCTAGAACAACGAAACAGCAAGCAAAAAAATCCTGCTTAACCAACAATAACATATTTAAAACTACTTCATCAAGGCTTTCTCTTACCTTGAAAAAGATAAACATAACGAAATAGTTATGTTTTTTATTAATATGAAAAAGTAAAACATGAAATTCTAAGAAGAAATTATTGTCCTTAATAGTGGTATTAGATGTATCTATACAAATGTTTCTCTACAGATGTTTACCTGAAATAGTGGGTGGATGGTAGATAGTTTATGCAGGTGAATATTGTCATCCCCTTTAAATAATTAGAACTACTCACTGCTGTAAAATTAAGCATATGCTTAAAACCATAGAATGTTTTGGGTTGAAAGGGACCTTAGAGATCATTGAGTTCCAATACCCCTGCCATGGCAGAGACCTCCACTAAACCAGGTTCCTCAAAGCCCCATCCCAACTGGCCTTGAACACCTCCAGGGATAGGGCAATCACAACTTCTCTGGGCAACCTCTTCCAGTGCCTCACCACCCTTCACGACAAAGAATTTCTTCCTGAGATCTAATCTAAATCTCCCTCTTTCAGTTTAAAACCATTACCCCTTGTCCTACCACTACACTCACTGATAGAGTTCTCATTCAGTATTTTGTTCTCATTCTTATACTACTACTACAAAAAGGCTTTGTTTCTACTGTGGTTCCAATCAGTGGTATCAGGCACTAGTTTCACTGTAGTTTTTAATTCTCCACAAAGCTATAAGGTCCATCACTAGATTGTTCTTTCTTAAATTTAGGCATCACAATTCAAATGGTATATTTTGTCATCAGCAATGCCATCACTGACAGGAAAATATGCAAAATGGGTAAAACCAGAAAATTCTCTACTTACTTAAATGTGCCACTGGGCTATCTGGAAAAAAATTCTTGACATGCAGAGGTTTTTTTAAACACCACAAATTCGTGTATAAATGCATAGGTTAAGTCAAAATAGTTTGGAGTACAGAGGGAATATCAGCACAACAATTCACAGAATTCTTTTCATGCACAGGTTCTATACATATTTCAAGCATCACTGTCCTTCAGGTGATAGAAGATAGCAATGACACTTTGATAGATGGGAAATGGATAAATAGCAAGTGGCTTGTTCGAAGTCAAAGAGCCAAAATTATCTTCATTTACAACATATATAATCAGAATGTTTTTTCTAGATTAAAGATCTTAACATATCTGGGCTACCTATGAATTTGTTTGGTTTAATTGTTTGTATTAAGAATCACAAACAATAGAACTGAGCTGACTTTAAAAGAAATTGTACATACACAAACAGTTAAGGGAAAAGTAAAATCTATTCACTTCCACAAATTTGATACTGTTTTCAGAAAGTGATGCTGATGTTTATGCTTATATGTACATAACTTCTAGTGACTTTAAATACAGAATGTGAACCCACTTTTATCTGTGGTCATGCCACCTATGCATATCAAAAGCAGAAACTCCTGTCACAGCAACAATATTAGAACAAAACATGAATTCAACAGCACAACAATGCAGGGACAAGGTTCTTCATACTTTTTAAAAGTAGTAAGAGTTCACCATGATCTATTAAATACTGTAAAGTTTCTAGACCACATTTTTAAGAAATCGTTAAAAATACCATGTTAGACCTAAACACTTGTCTGCAAAATTCATTGATACCCGAGATTTTTGTCCTCGTCCCCCCACAGTAAAAATAAACCCCAGAAAATGCTACCTCATATCATAGGTGGCAACCAGTACAATTAAACATAATAGAGGAGAACATATCCTTGAACACTGCTCTGAAGTTCACCTTATTTCAATAGATTTGTGACTCATGCTTATATTAGTATAAACATGTTGTAGTTAAACTCAGAGCAAATAGAATTGAGTGCTTTCTTTTAACCTCTCCGTGCTATTCACAGACACTCTGTGAATCTCTGGCTGCTATCTATTTATAAGTAATACTGTCTGAATAGTCCCAAAGCTTTTATAACGTGCCTGCTGCCATACAGCCATCATGGGCAGAGCTATCAGACGAGTGTAAAACACAAAAGCTTAAGCTGAGCAATTAAACTGAATGGAATTTATCCTTCTCTGGATTTGAATCCTTTATTTCCACTCCAAAAGCCAACATCTTCTTAGCACATGAACTCTTCCACTCTAACACACCTTTACTCCCCCAAACTTCCACGTCATCGTTTTTCTCTGTTCCACCACCCATAATCACACCCCTGAGCTGCTGCAGCAGCTGCCCCTGCCACAGTAAATTCAAAAGTATGTGTGTGCTGATGGTTTGCTCACCAAAACCAGCTGGCCAAAACCAGCAGGTAACTGTGACCTCTGTTTGTGGTGGTACTAATGGGAGTTTTCCCTTTCCTCTGAATTTATGCCAGTTTGCAAATTGGTCAAGAAACCAAGCAAGGTGAGGAGGGGAAGTGACTCATAGATGGCTGAACTGTATAAACTTCACTTTCCAAGCCATTGGTAGATGAGACTAAAGGAAAAAAAAAATAAATAAAATAACAGAAGCAAAAGAAATTTAAAAAGACTCAGTAAAAGTTAGAAAAAAATTCATCTGGAAAAATAAAGTCTCTGACAGTTTCACCTTAAGGAAGCCTAAACATTACCGAAATAAAAAAAAAAAAAAAGAAAACCCAAACTTCAAATGTCTGTATTACAGACAGCCAAAGTGTTATTAATCTATTTTGTATTTCTGCCTGTTTGCTGAATTGGTCTTTATGAGCTACAACCTAACCGTAAATACTTAAGTAAAAGATTCTCAGAATTACACATAAAATTATTATTATTGCATGAAGCCCCACAACAGCAACTAAGCAGAGTGAGAAAATACCACTTCCTCCCTATTTTGGGAAAACCTGATTTATAGCTAGTTCTCATTAAAGCAGTTGCTAATAAAAGAAGAAGAAAAAAAAATAAAAAGCCTGTCATCTTACGAAAACCTCTATTTCAGAAAGGTAAGACTCAATCCCCAGCACAAACTCAAACATAATTCAACACTAGATCAGCTTCTCAAATGTAATAGCATTATGACTAAGGGGTAGTTGAATTGATTTTCAATTCAAGCAAGAAATCAAGTTAACCTCAACCTCCCAGCAGACAAATACATTCTAGTAGAGTATAAGAAAATATCTCAAGGTTTCTGTGGTTAACTCAAACCCCAGTTGCTAATGTAGCCAAGAGAACACTATAAAAGTCCTATTTTCTGTCCAAAGATCTCCAAAGATGACATTTTCCAGGATGAGAGATAGTGTCCTTTACCACCTGATGAGGATCCAGCAATGACTTATTTGCCATTTCCAGACTGTAGTACTTTAATTTAGGGAAGCTAGAAACAATGTGGTTACTTCTGACTTCTCCCAGTACAACCAGCTCCATCCTTGACTGGTTACCTCAACAGAGTTACACCACACTGGTCTTGCTCTCAGACAGCATAACATCCTCAGTAGCATCATCAACAAGGTCATAAACATGGCATGCCCTAACTATGATTTAATATCCATCCTTTATGTTTCTCTAGGACTCATCAAGCAAACAACTAAAAGGATGAAAGCCAAAACACACAAAATATTGAGCAAAATATTGAGCATTAGGAAACGCTAATGTAATAAAATATGGCTGTGGAGCAAGCAATATAAATGAAACCTAATAAATGAAAATAAATTACTTTCAAAATACATTGAAGAGGCATCCTTTTGATACAAACTATCCAAAACATTGAAAGACTGATATCGTCACTTTTCTTCTTCTATCCACTCAGCAGTATTGACAGTGAACAGGAACTTCAACTACAGGTACAATTTATTTAAGAAGTGCCAAGATCCCACTGAAAAATAGTAAATTTTTCTATGCAAAATTATACACACAGAATAAATGCACTTCAATTTTGTAATGGCCCAACAAAGTATGAAAACCTTTTGAAGGCCAGGCTATTCAAAATATTAAGGTTCAGAAAATACAAAGTATTAGTGGGCTTTCCAATATATTATTACTATTCCTGTTATTTACCTAAGGGTTTTACTTCTCTTGAGAAAATAAAAAAGTAAGACTGGCTGATCCACTTAAGATTTCCCGTGCTGGAAGGTAAAACCTCTGCTCAGAACCAAGGTTTCCACATTGGACAAAAGTCAGCTAGGAAGAGAACTTGGATTATCAGTAAAATATCTCTGCAGAATTAGCAGAATGTTTCAGAAAGACGTGTTATCAGAAGACAAATGTTTGAACATAGAAAAATAAAGTAGTTGAAAAGAATGAGGTGAACACACCCCGTCCTTCAGTGAAGGTACAACCATGGAACCTAACTTTAAAAGATAAAACAATTGCTGATTATTATAAAGCTTCCTAATTTGCCAGATACAATCTAAATACATTTAGGAATAAACGCTGTCTCCTCTTCTTATAAATCAAAAAACTGATCAATTAAGTTTTAAGAGACTGTCCATGGATGAACAAGAGCTATATAAATTAATGCAACATTGAGTGTGTCTTAGTGTTCTGGGAAGGATTTAATAACTACTCACTGAACAAAACGCTTTCTGATTCAGAGTGAGAAAACTGGTTAATTATTGAGAAAACACAGTAAAGCATCGCTTCTTCATCGCTATATATATCTTCCAATATATATATACACAAATGTATATTTTCTTCCTGAAACAGGTATGATTTCTACTCAGATCAGAAACAGTTTCTTGAAAGAGAACATCTGCATTGTAACATTGTCTGCCACACTTCTTAATATACAAAAATTCTTTCCAGTGCAAGACAATATTTTTGACCTGACATAGATATTTTTGAGATCACTAGAAATACAGCATTGCTGTATTCTTGGTCAAGGTTTGGAGCTCTTTTTTTTATTTTTCAGTCCAATGTATTAATTTTCAAATTATTTAAAATGGGTGCAAGAGAAGAATATAAATACATAAGATTAATTACTTAAATACATTTTGCCCCACTCCCCAAACCAAATAGTAGAAACTCTAGAAATCCAGTTACAACCAGAGACACATACTGAATTACTGAATTACAATTTTAAAAAAATAACCCCACAACAAAACAAACAAAAACAAAAATAATGAAACAAAAGGCCACAAACAAACAAAAAAATTCCACTGATACGAAATGGCACTGGAACAGGTTGCCCAGAGAAGGGGTTCCAACCTATAACCTTTCTACAATTCTATGAATTGCATCATATTAAAGGCTTCATGTTATTTTATGGCATATTTAAGTGTTGGAGATAAATTTAGACTTTCCTGTGTTTTAATGCTTATGTGGGAGATTAACTACTTGGTAAGTGTATGGTAATTAGCCAGAACTGACATACTCTCGAATTAGGGAATAAAAGCCTCTATCTTAATCTAAGAGGCATATTGCTATATCAGTACTTATTTATTAACTATCTCTGAAGTTATTTGTCTGTTTGCACAAGAATATGTAGAGAAAAGATACAAGGAAACCAGCACTTGGAGGCACTTTCATTTTGATGCATTAGTATTTGATTCCTGTTCCATAGGCTACCTGAAATCATCACACACATTACTGCTTATATATGAGCAGACATCTTATCCTTCCATTACAAGTTATAATGACAGTGGACTTACAACCTAAAATTCAAGCACAAAAAAATTAATGAAACCTCATGGGAATGGACAGCTGAACACATTTACTCAGATTGTTACCTGCTGCTTTATTTCACTTTAATGTATTGTATTAGTAGTCTTGGCAAATAATATCAAAAGAAAAACAAAATCTATTCTGCAATTCTACTTAAAACATAAAGTTTCACCTTTTACAAAAAATTCTGAAACATTTTCTTCACTGCTGCCTAAGGCTATCCTCTACTATAAATAATTTTATTTTGAAACAAGAGGCAGGGCTTTTTGGTCTGGCCTGGCTTTTGTAAGCACCCACAGCAAGTGTACAAAAATTGCTTCTCCTCTTTGCATATTCACCGATTTCATTAAGGGTATAACCAGCACTGTATGACTTTTGTGCATTCCTCTGGGATTATAGAAATTTGGAAAATCTGTTTTACTGCTTTTGTTGTCAGTACAAATCTATGCAAAAGCAAGCACACAAACATAGAACTGATTGTTTCTGTGCAATTTCTTCAGTTGGCTTTGCAGGATATCTCCTTACATTAATCCCCTGAAAGCTGATTAGGGGGAAAAAAAAAAAAAAAAAAAAGCACCCCTCAGATCGAGTTGTTTTAGACAAAATAAATACAAACTATAACTTGGTGGATTTCTACATGAGTAGCCTGATTGTCATCCATTGAATCTCTTGCTGTGACAAGAATATTCCAGCTAAATGTTGTTAAGTCAGGTCCTTAAAAACGTGGAGCTGATTTCTATTGTGAGCCATACAAGAACTGCTGTACCTTTTGAAATAGGTAATATGCTGCTCAGCAGCAACATAGAAATGTAGCAGAAACAGGATGGTTTCTCAGCCTACTGCCTTTACAGCTACTTTCTAGGTAACCTTGTCTGATAATAGTTTCAACTACCTCATTTTCATCTCTGTGTGATATAGTCTGCAAGACTTTAAAAGGATAAAAAAAATTGCATGTACTTTTTCACCAAAAACGTATTTTTATTGAAATTGGTTTTGTTCAGAACAGTTTGAAAATGTTTTTTATCTTGCTAAGTTTTGAAACACTTTACTAGGATTTTTCCATTTTGCTAAAACTTTATTTTTTTTATTTTTCACTGTATTTCAATCTATAATGTTTTGATTTTTCAAAATCAAAAAGGAATGATCCAACATCAGCTAGGCAAAAAGCCTTCAGTACCTTCAAGACACTCAGAATGAAATTATTAGGGTGTTATTTCTATGGTAAATGAAGCTTTTGTCTTGAGTTGGAATGAATATTAAATAGCAGAATTTCCTATGGAATGGTAATTGTTTTCCAACACATTGTGCTAGAAACAAACCAGGAGAAATGACGAGTTCATTTTATGCCCTCCTAAATCCACCTCCCAGTCATTCTTTCCTGGCATCTGCATGTCACCTTTGACTACATTCTCTAGATTCTCCAAACCTCCTAGGAGTATCCATACTTTACAATCTGTTATTTTGATCTGTGGCAACCTTCTTCTTAGATCTCTGAGGCTAAATGTTCCGCTATTATCTTTTGTTTCCCCATCCTTAATTAGGTACATGAGACAAAAATTTTGCCATCTTACAAAGATACATGAATTGATTTTTGGCTATAGCTGAAAGATTTCTAAAGATGCTAAAGTACCCAAGAGAGTGAAATATCATCTGTTCCTCTGCCTAAAAAAAAAGCTCAACAATCAAACCACCACACGATAGAATATAGAGTATATTAAAGCTATTGCATGGAAGCTGGCACTGATGCTTACCAAACATGTCATTTTAGATACAGGTATAATTAGCACAGAGAAACAAGCAGTTGTCCTGCTTGTCTTCCAGAGAGGAAAAAAAAAAAAAAAAAAAAAAAGGATTAAGTGATATTAAAGGGTGTTAAACAAATGTACACAAGAGCAACAATAACAAAAAAATCTAGACAATACATATTGAGGATTTTTCTCTGTTTCTGGAAGAAATTGTAGTTCAGTTGTTACAGCTACATACAATAGCAGCTCTAGTTATGTGTGCTCAAGGAGCAGAGTTAAACAAATTTCATAGCAGAAAAACAGTAGCAGTGTTGATATGCAGTGTAGTTGCTGATGGATAATGGAGAGCCACACTCTGCTAATGTGCAGTATAGACATATTGTGCAAAAAAACTGCATGGTGAAGTTGAAAATTTGCTTTTTTTCCCAGCTCTACCTGAAATGACCTTGCACAAGCTGTCAGTCAAGCTGGGTGAATGACACATCCCAAGGCAGGAAACCCTGGTTTATAATGAGGATTGTTAACAGCAGTCGGTGGAAGATCTGGGACTAATATGCATAACCTTTCGATGCAAAGTTCACTGAATTTTCCAGTAGGCTACAGTACATATAAGGAAAGGGGTTGAGTCTCACCCAAAAGCATATGAATACTAGAATACTTCTATGATTTCAAAATAATTTTTCTGAGAATGATATGTGACTTAAAAATCCAGAACTACAGTATGTGCTTAAGATGGCAACACTAAACCCACAACAGACTTCATTTCAGAAGGCTACCTAGCCAAAGCATTCACATTTAAAACTTAATCTTACATATAATCAGTAGTGCACTCCTCCTTAATCATACTTGGAGCCTTTAAATCACATTATGTACATTTGTATTTGACATAAGACATTTATAATTAAAAGTCCAGAAAGGATGATCAGATCTATCAGTCTAACCTCCTGCAGACCATGGGGCATCAAGTTTCACAATGAGAGTGCTTATCAAAGCTAAATTGACAGACTGAACAAAAAATTCCAGTACTTTGCAGATTATACCTTCATCACTGCCAGGTTTTAGAGTCAAATTTGCTGTTAACTGGCCACCAGCACTGCTTTTGCTGATGCTGCATAACCTGCTATCAGTGGTTTTCATTTGCTGCCTGTGCAGTGGACAGAAACGTTTATACTTAACTGATATACTAGTTAAGTATATAACTAGTTAAATTTATTCTATAGTTAACACTCCTTGGATTCATCCTGGGACTCCAGGCAAAAAAAAAAGCCCTTCCAAACCTGAGCAGTTTCCAGACTGGGGCAGGCTCCTCGTGAAACACCAGCGCGCTGTGTGTTTGTGAGCTATTACTGAGTTTCACTCCCTCCTACATCCTTCTCATATAAAAAGTAGAATCCTAGTGCATTGCAGTCCTGTTGCCAGCTGCCACCAGAGCCACTGGTGGCCTGAAGGGCACAAGGACACAGATCACTCCATCCAGCACACAGGTTCATGCATCTTGTAGAGCACTCCTGAGTCTGAGAAGAGTTAAAAGTCCATCAGTCACCCTAGTACCTATAATCATAGTATTGCACCTATGTGCAGCCATTTACAGACTCTATTTGGCTGTCCTGTCTCCTTTTGGAGGATATATGCATTTAGTAGTTTCACATCTGACACTCAGGCCTGGAGCTTTACTGAGCTTAAAGAGATTTTCATGCTAACTCTGGACACGGTTTCCAAACGGTATCTCTGGCTTCCTGCTGCCTTGCTGGCCCACAGCTGTAGGGCAGGCAGCGAGCTGGAGAGCAAGCAATGTCCAGCCTCACTCTGCTTCTGTGGCTGGACACCCTGATCCTCTCCAGGATCCTCTCCAGGAAAGTCCAGCTGCACTGGAAAGCCCTGGATCTATTCGTTACTGCATCTTGCAGGTTTTGAGTTCTGAAAATCAAGTCTACCAGTGATACTTCACCACATAGGAAAGCTCAGGAGAGGAAGTCTCTTTCTGCTTGAACATATGAGCTGTTCTTAATCTAACTAAACAAGAACCTAACCTGGCCTAACAATGCCTCATACCTGATCTAACTCAATATATAGTCTCTTTTCAATCTTCCTTTTCTTCTTGTTCAAGGCACTGAGCACACCTAACCACACATTTCTTCCATTTTCTTTCTTTTTTTCCAGTTTTCTTAGCTCACGCCTAGTGATAAATTGTTATTTATATGCATTAAATGAAGAAGGGACACATACTGGCTAAAATAGGAGCTTGTCATTAGTAGATACTTAGCATGACACTTTGGGCAAGTCACTTAATCTCCTCTTTGTCTCAAAATCCCTACCTGGAAAATATGAATAACAGTGGGAAATGTTTTGACTACTGTTTATAAACAATTTGAGACTCTCAGCATGCTTGAAGAAAAATGAAACGTGGCATTACTGTTAAAAGAAAGAAATGCTGAAAAATGAATATCATATTTAAAATTAAAACAGATCTGATATGAAAGCATAGTAGTGCTTGACTAATCTTGATTTTTCTGGACTGAAAAAAGCATATCAGAAAAGGTAAAAGTAAGAGAAGCAGCTGCAACACAACATTTCTTGGGCATGTACTTGTGTTGTCCCAAAGCTATTGTGTTATTTACCTAATATTATATTTATGGGGGGAGGCAGGAGATCTGTTTGAGGGCATTGCTTTCAAGACAGAAAGAGAAAGGAATAAAGATGATGAGAAATGAAGGGAATTCACCGAGTCTCAGTGTTTGTTGCCAAAATCCCCAAAATCTATCACTGCAAACTCTTTTGAAGCAGGAAAGTACAAGAGCTGGTTTTGCAAAGGTTTGCTCAGGTTATCAGACCGTACCTACACCCTAACTGGAGTTAAAGGCAAGCTTAAGTCTGCTTCTTATGAGTTGAACACTTCAGGCTAGTTCAATGAAAGACTGCAGAGGTAGTTAGGTAAATTACACTGCCATCTGTACAACAGACACATGTTTATAGATATTACAACTTTCCTTTAAATCCATTTGATAAGCCTTCAACAATAGAAGAGATAACCTGGGTTTTGTCCTAGAACTCTATCCCACTTGCAGGAGATGGAATGGGATGAAAGAAGAATGAAATCAAGATACATGCTCCTTTCCTTCCGTCAGTCTATGAATGTTTTACAATTCTGCACTAAGAAACAATCTCCTCCTAATTTATAATAATCTTATATCCAGGTTTTATGAACCTGATTTCATGAATTTGGTATATATGTTGCATAAAATGTGTTTTGAATGAAGGAACTACACTGTTCATGTTTTCATATTTGGAGAAAAGAAAATCTTTCAATCTTGAGGTCATTGCCAAAGCAATGCACAGCACAGGAAACATATAGGCATATGGCCTAAGCATAAATGCAGAGAATCAGAACTTGACACCAGCTCTGCTGAAGTACCCTTACAGTCTTAGGTTTCCCTCACCTATTTTTACTTCAGTATCTAACACTATAAAAAGAAATGAATATTTTGCTATTATGACTGTCTTGCAAATGAACTAATAATGTTCACAAATACTTCCCAGGGTCATAAAATAACAGAATTCAATTAAGCAAATTTAAAATGCATTACGGTGTTTGCATATTTTCAAACTACTTCACATGTTTATTCACACATTTGCTACAGTACTTCTGGGGTCTTTTATAGATTTTCAAAATCTGATTATTAAAAGACTCTAGAGAGCCTTTTCTAGAGAGACCTGGACAGGCTGGAGAGTTGGGCAGAGAGAAACCTAATGAAATTGAACAAGGGCAAGTGCAGGGTGCTGCACCTGGGGAGAAATAACCCTCTATACCAGTACAGGTTGGGGGCTGACCTGCTGGAGAGCAGCTCTGAGGAAAAAGACCTGGGAGTTCTTGTAGATAACAGGATGACCATGAACCAGCAATGTGCCCTTGTGGCCAAGAAGGCAAATGGCATCCTGGGGTGCATCAAGAAGAACATGGCCAGCAGGTCAAGGGAGGTCATCCTGTCCCTCTTCTGTGCCCTGGTGAGGCCCCATCTGGAGTACTGTGTCCAGTTCTGGGCTCCCCAGTTCAAGAAGGACAGGGAACTGCTGGAGAGGGTACAGCAGAGGGCCACAAAGATAATTAAGGTCCTGGAGCATCTCTCCTATGAGGAAAGGCTGAGGGACTTGGGTCTTTTTAGTTTGGAGAACAGAAATCTTAGGGGGGATCTGATCAATGCTTACAAATACTTAAAGGGTGGGTGTCAGGAGGACGGGGCTGGTCTTTTCTCAGTGGTGCCCAGTGACAGGACAAGAGGAAATGGGCACAAACTTGAGTATAAGAAGTTCCACTTAAATATGAGGAAGAACTTCTTTACTGTGAGAGTGGTAGAGCCCTGGAACAGGCTGCCCAGAGAGGTGATGGAGTCTCCACCTCTGGAGACATTCAAAACCTGCCTGGAGATGTTCCTTTGCCATCTGCTTTAGGTGGATCTGCTTTGGAAGTGGCGTTGGACTGGATGATCTCCAGAGGTCCCTTCCAACCCCATATGATTCTATGAATAGTACCTGTTAATTGTAACAAAGCAATAGTTTTCAGTCATATTAATTTTAGTCAATATCTAGAATACTCAAGAATTCACTGAATTACTCCAATATTCAAACAGACCAAAACTCAGATAACATATTAAGTTCCTAAAGCTAACAAATGTCAAGGCTATTTGTTCATTTTTTTAAATGAAAGCCTGGGAGGAGGTGGGAGAAAGGACAGTCTAACTCAGCTAAAAAATTACTTAAAAACTGCCTGACCCATTTTTTATCAGAATAAGAGCTATGAAGTCCTGTTATTTCTCCTTGTTCACTGTCATTTCTAGTAGCTGTGTCACTGTGGCCACAAGAGACAATCTGGAGCTAACAGAGAATTGGAAAAATACAACTATAATATTTCAACATATTTTAAACTAAAAAAAACCCAAACCCCAAACAAACAAGCACTATACACCAAAAATAATTTAAAAAGCATACCCCAAACTATTCTAAAATTAGATTTCCATAGACTTGATTTCTTTAGAATATATTTTAGATTTGTGTCTCCAGAACTGTTGGGGAGTTTTGCTACTCACTGAATCAAAGTTACACATACAACATTTGTGTACGCTTTCAGTATCCTAAGTGGTTTAAATGAACTGTAAAAAGTAATGTTACTTTGTAGATCCAGCACCTAAAAGAAAAAAAAAAAAAAAAAAAGATAAAAGGAGAGAATAAGGAGATGCAATAGGCTCCTACTCATTTTCAGGGAATAGGAAACAAAATGACTGTTTTTAATGTTCTATTTACCCCCAGATTTATGGGGTAAAAACTTCCAAATTTCACTGTCTAGAAAATGTTATGATGTAAATCACCAATTTGGTGTTCATGCTAAGCATTGGGTATATCTTAGTAGCTACTATTATAAGATTCATAATGTAAAAAAAACCCCACAATTTCTTTGCCAGTCACTGAACTGAGGTAGGACTATTCTTATATATTTCCACATTTGTAGGTGCTTTACCACACCAAGTACTCTCTCGATGAAGAAATATACATACATTTATTCATGTAGAGATTATGGCCAAGTACAAGCAACAGAAGTAGCTGATTATGTCTTCTTCCAATTGATTTTTATTACAAATCCTCATGGGATTAAAAAGTCCAATATTAACAAAAGTTTCTAAGATAGAGACAAAGAATTTCCATTTATAAGCTTTAATCTCCATTTAAAGCTGTTCTTTGCTGCAGTCTTGTGCACTTTCCTCCTCAGTTACCTAGGAATGTTCTTTTTCAGACATAATTACAACACTATAAATCATATTCTGCTGGTTTAGTACTGCATACATTGTGAGTCAACGAAAATCTTCTCTCCACCACCTCTGCTTTTTCTCTCCCCACCCTCTCCCCCTCTTTTTTTTTTTTTTTTAAAGTATCAACCTTTAGGCACTCCCTACATTTCACAGCAGACCAACACAAATATGTCTTTATGATTTTCTTTGATCATTGCATGCTGCCATGACCAATACAGCATCACAACAGCCTTTCATTTTGTTTTCAAAGACTGCATAACAGAATGTGATGCTTCTCAGATAAATATATGTTTAAACAATGTATTAACAACTTCTTCAAGATGTTCAACAGTGAAAAGTATTCTTATTTATACTTTATTTTCCCTATACCTCTTAAAGCAAATGACAGACATTAAATAACAGATTAAAATGAGAGTACAGCTCAGACAAAACCACTGGAACATGTAACTAAGCATGCAAAAGTATGCACTGTTCAGGTCCTTTCCACTTGTATGCATTAAGACTACCTGCTGGGGGAATGATTTTTGCACTAATTTCCTCATCATGAACTACAGCTCATTGCAGAAACAAGAATAAACTTCTAAGTGTGCCTTCCAAAAAAAAAAAACCAAACCAAACCAAAACCCGAACCACATCATGCAAACGAACAAAAGAGCCATCAACAAAATACAAACCCCCAAAACAAAACAAAATCACAATCCAAAAAGCTTAAAATTCTAAAACTCAAACTAAACCATCTCCTCCCCCACCAAGTTTTGGTTTTCTTGTTCTGTAGCTTCTGTCCAAATAAAACCCTTTTGATAAACATCATCTTGGATTTCAGTACAATAAG
The DNA here is from genome assembly GCA_004320125.1 of Scolopax mira. NCBI lineage: Eukaryota > Metazoa > Chordata > Aves > Charadriiformes > Scolopacidae > Scolopax > Scolopax mira. The sequence goes on from BJBW01002824.1 coordinate 83,501, forward strand.
TGAAACAATTTTTTTTTTTTTTTTTTTAGTAATCTGAATAAATTCCCTAGGCTGTGATCTTACTGGCAATTCTAGCTTTATACATCATGGTTAATGAAAGTCCAACTAAGAATTGGGAATCTGAAATGCTTATGTTTTGTCTATACTGTCTAGAGACAGAACAGAACAGTACAAAACAGTAATTAAATTTACCACATACAGAGACACGATCTACAGAAGAATTCAAATTCTTTAAGGAAAAGATGGTCATAGTTGCAAGAATCTGAAAATTGTTTATATTTGCTCAGACCAAGAAGAAACTTAAAGTCTTTTCACCTGGTCATAAAATTACTATATTCAAATTGAATGTTATGTAACAGAACTGTGTTTGGCTTGTGGTTGTAATAATTAATTTTTAAAATCCACAAAAACAAATTAACACAGTAAAAACAGCTTGATAGGTGTTCATAAACTTGTTAGAAATATTATAAGTTTTTCTTTGTCTAGTTAGAATTATTTATCTGTAACTAAACAATATCAGCCTGACAGCGTCACTTAGAAAATAGTTTGCTTTTTCTACAGAAGACACTGTTCTGCAGAACACAGTGAACATTTGTGGGAGGCCGATAACCAAGGAAGCTGCATACATTTGACTCATTTAAAACCTCAGAAGAGGCATGGTAGTAGCTACAAGTGATTTAAGAGATCTTCAGGAAAGCAGCTTTATCCTATGAAGAAAGTAGTGAGGTTGAGGATCATTTTGCTGTCCATTTCTAGCAAACCAGCTTTTAAGATATTTATCAAACCAAAAAGCAGATAGGCATTTAATTTTTATGCTTGGCTTGCTCCCAGTGCTTTAGGGCAATCCAATCAAAAAATATATTGAACTTACTGTTTCAATTTTTTTTTTCTCTCCAAGCACTTTATTTTACTTTTCTTTTAAAAGACATTTCTTTCAGAAGAGCCATCTGCTGAAAGAGCATATTTTGAGGCACAACCACAGCTGAGAACCCTACCAAAATAAGGCCTACATCGTTGGTACTTGCTTTGCCTTTTGGTACTCAAGAATGCAACAAGCCTTGTAACAGTTCTTTAAGGCAGGCTACACAGTGATTTTCTCCAATGGTGACATAGGCATAAGTCTCCAAATAAGAGATGAGTATCTGTAAGGTAGGATGATAAGAGATGTTTTAGAGCTAAAACAATACTTTAGGAGGGAGACTATACATTACACTCAAACACCATCATTCTGAGCAAGTTTTCTGGATAATTTTTTTAACTCTCTCATGTAAAACTACCCAGAAATTCAGGACAGAATACAGAAGCCACAGCGAGCATTTGGAGTAAAGGAAATAAGATGCCTGGACTCAAAGCCTCCATTGTGAATGCCCTGTCACACATAGCCCATATAAAAATACACCAATAGAACTCTCAAAAGCACCAAGTCGCTTCTGACCTTGGAATTTTCTTTCTTAAAGGCATATTTGCAGGTGTATTTCTGCAAGTGGTTACCATACGATGCCATCCAGCTTTATACAAGATAATTCAGGTCAGGAAACCACAAGGCAGAAAGACCATGCCCCAGCTGATCGCTTGCCTTTCCAGAACAGTAAATACAGCCCCATGTTATGCTGACCTGATCTGACCTGCAGAGCTTCTGGACTGAACACTCACTGCGAATGGTTTTTAGTCTACAAGCAATGGTCTAGATCCATCCATGATCATCTAAAAGCAAGTCTATATGACATTGAGCCAAATAATGTGAAAATATAAACCTAGAATGGGAATTCCACAAAGGCAGCACTACCCAGCAGTTTTATGTTCTAATCTTCTCTTTTAAAGCATGATCCAGAGACAGGTAAAAGAAAAAAATACAGTAGCTGACTTTGCAAAAATGTCACAACTTTGCAGACAAACATACTTTGTTGGCTAATAATACACACTTCTAATACTTCTGGGAGAACTGCTACCCATGCAAAATCCTTGATATTCAAGATCAACCTAGGAGAAACCCAAATACCGTTGGCAACAGCACATGCAGCAACCCAAGAAAGGTCACATCACATTGCTAATTTGGAAAAAAACATACGTGAAAAGGGAATCTGTAAAAATCACACAGTACTGAATTTGTGTATGCCAGAGACCTCTAAAGGAAATCAAACGGAAGAAACCAAGTAAAAGAAATGCAGCTACAGCATGCAAGTCACCATATTCCAAAGACCCTGCCAAAAAACTCACTGAAAACTCCAAATTCTAACTAATCATATTAACATAGTCATTAGACGCTGTCAATGGATAATTAAATATATTTGCAGTTTTTGCAGCCTTTAGTGCAAAGAATGGGCATTCATCCAGGTAACCACATGTTCACAGGGGGAGGCATCAGCTTTTGCACAGAAATATCTTTCAGTTAAATGGTTTCAATGTAGCCAACTACAGCAGCAATTCTTTTTTACTACTTGTTTGCTTTGTCACAAGTCTTTGAATCTTTTCCCACCTTCTACAGAAATAAAAAGCTGTTATGGTAGATGACTTTTTATAAAAATTATGCTATTTAGATGAGAAAACAAATCAAACAGTGAATGCCATATTTCCCATGTTCATAGAATGATGTTGCAATTCTTAAAATTAAACTAGTTTATCGTACAAAAAGTCACAGTCATCACATTTATTTTATACAAATTCTTATTTATAACTATGATATTTGAACTGTGAAAAGGATTAAAATGTTTAGTGTTCTTCCCCACTCCAATATACCATATCTATTATTCTTGAGAGAAAATATGCACTACAGACCATCGTCTTGTATAAAGCTGTCATTATGAGTAAACTAAAACTTGGTTATCAAAAGAATGGACTTTCAGATACATCAAGCCCAGCACAATCATCAGGTGTTCAGTATGAATTCTTCACACCAACAACTTTTGGAATGGAATTTATAGAATACATAGTTGGTTTTACAGGCTTTGGTCCCCCATGAAAGGGATTACAAAGAAGGAGGAGTGAGGCTATCAGCTTTCAGCCAAATCAATTCCACTCAAGTAATATATCTGAAGAAAGGAAATCACTCAGATGTATATGAGCATTACTGCTAATACAAAACAATCAAGCAGACTCACGAGTCTATGCAAGAGTATCATAAAAATATTTGGGGACAGGGAGAAGAGATACCTGTTGCATCTCAATATACTTGCTATACAATTGAAGAGCTAACTGGGAAGCTTATAAAGACTGTGAAACAAATAGTTACTTTAGACATTACAAACATATCCTGATCCAGAAGTTGGGAAGAAAGGTGAGATATTACCCACCCAAAGTCCACTATAACAAAGTATGAAAAGATTCCTATTCCACGTGCCCTATTCCATTATTTCACCTATTCACCCTTAAGCTCTGCTGAGACTTTGGCTATGTTTTAATGTGTATCTTTCTGTTCTCTAAAAATATTTTGCAGCTGACTATCAGTTTTATTGTGGTAAACAGAAGGTAATCTTTCTACAATGTTATAGCCAGCATTCTGGCAAAATCTAGAGCTCAATGGCTTGCATAATTGCTCAAAGTTCTCACTGAAGTATATGTTTGAGGTGCATCAGTGTTTCTGCTTCACAGCAGATCAGACCAAACAAGGTGAGTCTGAAGATCTTAACACCATATAATAAACTTAAAACATTTTACACAGAGAGAAAGATTCATCTACACACTGAACCCTACAGAAATGTTTATACAGTCAACGGTGCCTACGAGGGAAAGAACAATGACAGGGAACTTGCAATGCAGAAATTTTACCAAACTTTATAGAAATGCTACAAAAACAAGCCTTACCAGAACCAATGCCCAAAAGCTTTTTCTTTTTGTCTTTGACTGTAGAATGCCACAACTCTTATTTTTATAGTGCAGTCATACTCATTTCAACTTGTGACAAGAAGTACTAAGAACAGATAGGCTGTACAGTGTTTTAAATAGCTAGTTTCGGACTAGCAAGGGAAGTTTAAAAATAGACATTATTTAACTATGTCACACTATTTTCATCCTCAGAATAACATCTTAAGTGTAATATTTCCCTACTCTCCAGGAAAGGAGGAAAATGAAATTTCTGAAAACGAAACAAAACTGCAGGAAGTCTAAGAAAATGTTATTAGGTCCACAAAGTTAAAAGGGATTTGCTCCCTTTTAACAGCCACCTCTAAAAAGTAAACCAGCTTATTGTTAAACTGAAGACATTACAAAAATAAAGGGTATTTCACTTGTTGTTTGTAATGGGACTTAATGCACAGACTAGAAAAATACGTATAATTAAAATTACTTGTAAGTTCTATACTCGTACCCTAAATTGAGTTTTGCCTATAGCACTTTTTGACTTGTCCACTATTTTCAACTGAAAATACTCTGACTGTTATCTACTATCAGTGATAGCCTACAATTTGCTGGTTTATTTTAAGCATTTTTGTAAG